>JABEEQ010000988.1:0-70917 GCA_014824365.1 Fusarium sp. NRRL 66894 | reverse complement strand
AAGATCTGGGATTTCAACATTGCCCAGATGAACCCTGTATCCTCATTAATAATGAGACTCAACTCATTCTCTTTCTATACGTAGATGATCTTCTCATCATCGCGCAACCTGAATACCTTCAACAAGTCAACAATTTCAAAGCAGCAGTACACAGCAAATACGAGATCAAAGATTTAGGCGAAGCAATCTCCTTCCTCAACATCAGAATCCTCCGAGACGTCAATGCTAAGAAGCTTTGGATCTGCCAAGATGGATATATCAACAAACTCGGTGTCAAGTTCGGGATCGATCAGTCAATGAGAACGGCAACGCCTCTCACTTCATCCTATCGTCCCCAATCTTTCGAAGGACAAGCCACTATACAACAGATCACAGAGATGCAAGAAAAGGTAGGATCGATTCTGTACGCAGCAGTGGTATCAAGACCAGATATCTCTTATGCAGCTAGCCAGTTAAGCCAGCACGCAATGAACCCTTCACCTGAACACCTGCGGTATGCAAACCGAGTTCTCTCATATCTCCAGACCACACAGTACTATGCCATCGAGTTCTCAGGCTCTGTAGATAATGCTACAGAGGTAGAGCCAGGCGATGATGAAGTACTACAGCAGTCAAGCGACGCATCGTTCGCGGATGATCCAGAGACTCGAAAATCCACCCAGGGCTATCTCATGAAGTTGTTTAGCGGGGCGATCATGTGGCAGTCTTCGAAGCAGAAGACTGTAACCACGTCAACGACTGAAGCGGAACTGTTATCGCTGTCTCACACAGCGAGAGAGACTATAGCTCTATACCGACTGTTCGAACAGATACAGTTCGATCCACAACACCAACCACGCATCCTCTGTGACAATCAACAAACAGTAGGACTGGTCCAGAAAGAGCGACCACAACTAACATCAAAGTTAAAACACATCGATATCCACAACTTTTGGCTAAGACAGATCCATAAAGACGGCAAAATTACAGTTCAATGGGTTTCTACAACAGACATGCCTGCAGATGGCTTCACAAAACCCCTTTCAGCAGAAAAGCATTCTCACTTCGTGAAACAATTAGGTCTGGTTGATATCTCATCGTGGATTGATCCAGAATACGTTTCAGGAGAGGATATTGATCAAGATGATATACAGATCTCATCTGATACAGAGTGAAATCTGGGGGGGTGTGTCGCAGGGTAGGCATTAGTAATCTAGCTATATGCTTTAAGTAACTCTGCGGGATGGAATACCCCGCACAAGAGATAACTTAAGACATCAATCAACACATTTGCTGCTGCTCATGATATTCACTCTAACCCTTTAAGCACGCTCAGTGCGACACCCAGCCTAGATTAATCAGCATCTTAATCAGCATCTAACACAGCCGAAGTCTAATATACGGACTTACCACCTGAAGTAACTTCGGCACCAACGTAGAGAAAGAAGAAGATGCTCAGCATCCAAATTGACTTTTGCGACAGTGCTGTCTTGAGCTGGCCACTAGCCTCTGAATCAGACGCCTCGGATGGCTTAAATAGACTATCCCTGAAACTCCAAGACACTACCGCGATATTGATAACAGTAAGAAAAACCATCAATAGGTAGAAGTGACGCCAATAAGGAGTTTTGGTACCAAATATTGTCGCCGCGGTAGGACTCAGCAAGGCACCAAGGCCGTAGATAGCATGCAAGACACCCAACCATCTATGCGAGCTGCTCATGTGTGCCACGAATGTATTAGCCTGCGCATCAAGATAAGCGACACCCAATCCCGAGAAGAAGAAGGAGGCTCCAAAGATGGGGAACGGGGGCTTCCAGAAATTAAGAGCGTAGGCAAAGCATTGCAGACATGCGCCAACAACGAGAATGCCACCCATACCAAGTCGACTGGCGACATGGACGTTGGTGAAGGCTGCTAAGAGCCACCCCGAGAAGTTGATGAGGTATAGTATCGCGACGGAGAGCAGGCCGACGTTGTAGCCAGACTGGATGTAAGGAGTCAAGGCGCCAGTTGCCGCATCTGAGAGCTCACGGTTAGCCGTATTCTAAGTAGACGTCTAGCCCTGACACTACTTACCGTTCATTCCAGCCAACAGCATGGCTGCATTGACTGCAATGATCTTGGCCGTATCATTGTCCCTCGCTTCGTTAGTGGACAGCAGCGCAGTCTCTTCCGTCGGCTCTGCTTGTAAATCGGGGTCGACGTCACGTGCATTGCCAAGTGCAGGAAATCGAGTCGACTGGATATCTTGGTTAGACGCCATCGCAGATACAGGTGAGTTTGTCTAGAAATTTTAATAGTGCAGAACTCTTCTGTGAAGTCGAACATTTTTATTTGACCCTTTGTCGAAGTGGAAACCATCGTCAGTGGATGGGCTAATTGCTAGATTTGGTGCTAGAGTGAGCGGGTCAGGATAACTTCCTAATCTAGTAATAACAGATCCTGCATTCTTTCTGAAACTAAAGTTAAATGTGCCGCCCTTTCTGGTTCTGGCTACAGAGCTCACCGTTGATTTATGGTTATAAATCTATTCTGTCAAGAGGTGTGATTATTTGATTGATCTATATAACTGGTAGACTGCGGCTCGAAAGGTGGTTGCGAGCATGGCGATCTACGAATAATATCCATTGGTCAAAGAACACAATTAAGCAGACTACTTTGATATTTCCGATAATGGAAAGAAGCGCGTTTCTCAGAACTTTTATGAAGATCACCGAGGGAAAATGTACGCCCTTAACTTCTGATCCTACTACAGTGGGGGGCAATAAGTATGGATACCGGGCATGTAGCCTTTTGAGTCAGTAGCCGTTTTAGGTAGGCTGGTGTATATATTTCAGCTCTCACATATAGCCTTTAATTATACTAATTGGCTATATCAGTCCTCTAACCAGATTTAGAAGCCAACTAATCCCCAAATAGGTTAAGTGGTGTGTGTGAGTACTTCAATAGGTCTTCACACCGCCCCCCCACTGTACGTTGGTCGTCTAGTGTGTACGTAGGGTTGATCACCATCTACTACCTAATCTAGATCTAAGGTGTTATTGACAGCCGGCTCTTGTTACCCCCTAAATTTTCGTGCTTGGCATCTACCCCCCGGACTTCCGAAGTTTTGGTTAATGTTAACCTCTTTACCATATTCACTCGTGCCTTGCAATTGTAACCTCAACAACACAGCATCTCTGGAAAACCGTCAACAGAACAATGCCTCACTGAAGGGTCAAACCCCGCGAATGGCGACGATGCGCCCAAGTCTGTGATAACTGCAAGCGTCGAAAAGTACGGTGCGATGGCCGGATGCCTTGCAGGAGCTGCAGTACGCGTGGGGTTATCCACCAGTGCAGTTTCAGCTTCAGGGGGCCAGTCCAGGCTTTCGCCTCTTTCCGGTCCCTGTCCCTGTCCACGTTTCAGCCCCAATCCTCTTTTCAATGTGAGTCTCAGTCCCAGTCCCAATCTTGATCACAATCTCGGTTCTGAGCCAGGTCTGAAGCCGAGCGCCAGGACGATCTCGGTTTCCATCATCATCAACTAGTTCAGCCTGAGGAAATAACCGCCGTATAAGCTAGAATCTCCCGCAGTAGCTACGGGATGAAATAGACATGGACGAGGATAATCAGCACGCCATGACTGCCCTATTCTTTCTCGTCTTCGCCATCAGTAGTCAATCGTGTCCCGAGGACCGCGATGACATTGCTGAAGAATACTTCAAGTATGCCCGGTAAACGGCGTCTCAAAATATGGAAATTCACAATATTTCTACAGTTTTGTTCGCCTGTTTTGTTCCGACTTGTTGAGTATATGCTGAAGGAGGAAGTGTTGCATATTAAACCCTAGACCCACTAGAGTAACTGCTACTGCTAAAATGGGCAACACTTTCATTTATGTATAAAGAGCTGGACGACCCAGTCCATCTTGTCGTTGGATTCTCGGATCTCGGATAATTCTTCATGGATCAACTGCTGCAATAATCAACATGTACACACTTCCACCTAAATATCTGACACGACTCCATCCTCCCAATGACGCGACATCATGAGTGCTTCGCGCAAACTCAGAGCGAAGCTTCTCAATGATATACTCAGTCACACCCCGACAAGAGCGTCCTGCTACTATACCCAATGTCTTCAGGGCTAGATCGCACTGATATGCTGCTGCCGATGCCTGTGCCGCGGTCGCCTCGTCGTATACCGACCAATTCAATGACCGACGCTCCCACCGATCCCTCGTGCTCACCCCTTAACTTGCCCGCCGCTGTTCGAACTCGACTTCTCCCGCAGATGTCCCTACGGAAACACACGCCAAAGAGGCTCATCGAACGCCAAGGTCTCCAACCCCGCAGTGCGCAGCCATTAGCGTCTCACCACGACGCGTTCGATCGAGTCCAAACGTAGCTTTTGGTGCCCCGCCGACGACTCTTACCTCCCGTGCACGTCTTCGGCCCAAGGCCCTCTACCCCGGGCTCCCCGTAAGCCCAATGTCACATTTGATGAGGGATGTTGACTGGAGTTGAAGCTCTTGGTTCCTAATTGAATGAGTGACTGAAGTTGGTCTGTTTTATCCTTCCCTGGATCCTCGTATTCGTCAGCTGTGACGGAGTATTCCTCACGATCTATTTCATCCAAGTTTGATCCTTCTTGGTCAAACAGCCCGTGTGTCAGAGCGGCCTTGGTCATAAGAAGTGACACCCGAGTCTCACCAAGGTGCCGGCGACGACAACTATGAATTTTCCACCATGTCAGACGAGCCACACGATAACGACGATGAAAACTCCGCCGAGTCGGACGTTAGTGTTGATAAGCCTACAACTCACAGAGATATGCGTACTGTAAGGAATACTTACTGAGGTGTAATGCGCCAATCACCTGTAAATTAGTGGTCGGTGAAACTTCTTGGAGTCAGATTCAGCCGTCCCAATATACCTCTTTCGCCACTGCTCTACCAACACTCTTTGCCGAATTCATTATCAGTGAAAGTGCTCCTGCTCCACCAATCTCGAGACACCACCAAGGTCCTATCTAGGAGCTGTTCACAGCCAAAGGAGATAAAAGACTGGATCCCATCGGGTCTCAAGTGTTGTTGAATCGTGGAAGGATGCTGATTGCACTTCAAAGGTTGTTATTATTATTGTCGTTATCTTGTTGCAATAGAAGGACCTTTAAGATCTTATATTCTTAAGTAGCCCCTTTTAGGTCTTGAGCCCTATAAGTCCTGCAATCTGAGTTTTAGGACTTAAAACCTTAACCTTGATATTAACCTGAAGATAAGGGAACCCTTAGTTCTTCTAATATTACCTCTAATGGGATGTCCTGGTTGTCGAGATATGCAAGGATATAAAGGACCTTATATACTATCTTATTCTCCTGCTAAAACCGCTTAATTAAGATATTTTACAGTACTATTAAGAACCTTAGCTCTTTAATACTTGTCAAATCCTATTTATTTCAAGGTATGCTATTATTCATTTCTAATAATTAGCTTTAATAAGTGCCCCTTAATTAGCATTAATATATACTCGTCCTTAAGAGATTGCTAGGAGGGCTAATAAAGCTCTTTAAGTAATACTCTAGTATCTGTAAGCTTCTAGTACCTAACTTTCTTATTACTTACTGTCTTATAAAGTACTATTGCCTTATTAATTATTATCTAGGAGGCCTGAAGTCCCTGCCTTAGACTTATAAGTCTTCCTGTAATTAGCTTATCTCAATTAGTCTATAGGGCCGTCCCTATAGGGCCTTATAGGATATAGTTAAATAGACTTATCGTCTTCTGCAATGTATTCTGTCTTTTGTCGATACTACAAAGCGCTAGATCGTTGGCATTGTCAAGAATAAATAAGTATTGCACCTCTGCCTTGAAATGCTTGTGTATTGCTATGGCTCTAGTAAGCTTTCCGTCTAGACCAAGCCTTCAGGCAGCTACCTTTAGTCTTACGCGAGAGTCGTCTTATTATTAGTTTGGAGCTAGAAAACGGAGTAGGCAACGGAGTAGGTTAGGTCGTCTCGTCAATGGTAGGGGTATTTAAGTGCGATATGGGTTTTGCTACTCTTGTTCAGTGGCGGAATGTTAAAGCGATGGGCGCTAAAGTGGCTGGTTGAGTGTGACCTACCGCGACCCCCTAAGGCCCCAGAGCGTGGTCCTATGGTATTCGGGCGTCGGCAGAAGCGGCGTCTACTCGCAAGGTACTCATGATTATAATACGATCCATTTGAGTGACCTAATTACCAGAATGTGGGTATCTCATCCGACCTTCCTTTCCCGCATTTCAATCTTAGACCATACAACGTTATCGGACTGGTCCAATCCGTAATATCCGATCTGGCCTACTCCCAACTCGTCTTAACCGACCTAAAGACCATATAATATAACGATCCCATTTCCTAGCTCGGAAATTTGCGAGGATGAGACAAAAGAGCTACCAAAACGTCAGGTTGGGCGGGAGTGGGAAGAATTGCGGTCACCGACGTTTGATGCTGGTTCATACACACCACGCCTTTGGTGAAGGAGAACCGTGATCCATGTTATTTGGGTGCATGAAGTCTTCGGGTATGATCATGAAGCTGTGTTCACCTCGTTGAGTAGGTCCCAATCGATTTTGGGGCCATTGAACTTGTGGCGGCGTTCAATATAGAGCAGGCAGATGAGCAGGAACAGACCAACGACGACGGGAGCGTTGCTACGACACCAGTTAGCAAATAGTCCAAGCGGAAATGTGCGTCAAGAATATGTAACGAAGATACTCACTAGTTCATTGTGTTGATTGATGCGGGGTTAGTCTGAGGTAAACAGAACACAACGCCAATGACAAGCAAGAATACAACCGAGAATGCGTTGACAGCGAATCCCCATCTGCCGAGATTGTATGCATGTCTCGGCAGCTTGTCGCGGCCCTGTGTAAGCAGGATTGCCTGGGGAATAATGTATGAGAGGTTCAGACTGAGGCACATTGCGTTGATGATCGAGTTGAAGGCTGCCGTGCTTGCAATGTAGATTAAACCATAGATGGCGCAGAACACAGCAGAGAGGACAGTTGTTCTCCAAGGGATGCCACGCTTGGGATCGATGTGCTGCCAGTAGGTTGCAAAGGGAAGACCTTGCTTGGACTGGTTAGCGGTTTCCAAGTCTCAAAGTCTAATTCTCACTCACGTCACGGGCGAAGGCCCAGGTGATACGGCTGCAAGTCACCCACTGACTAGGAATGCATGCTGAAAGGGCAGTTAGCAAACACGTACCCGTACCTCGCGTCAAAAGCTCACTATAGTACAGAAAGGTCAGGTATGCTTGCAGAGCGGTTGCAGCTGGCCTGCTTCCAGTGGCTTGGTAGAAGACCTCGAAGCTGGGAAGAAAAGAACTCTGGACGGCTTCCATATCCTTGATGCAAAATAGTATAGCAATAGTCCATGGGATGACAATGATAACACCCATAGCCATAGACATATTCCTGGGGAGATGGTTAAAGCCTTGCTTACAATCGGCAAGTTGGTTAACTTACAGGACCTGGGGAAGCTTGCGGCCGGGGTTGGGCAGCTCTTCGGCGATATGGGCAACCGCGCCGTTTGCAGAATAGCAGTACAGGGAAGCAGCAATTGACAAAAGCCAACCTGTTCCCGGATTCCAGCCACTGATGCCGCGGTTCTCGAGCATGATTGATCCAGGGGCATAGTCGCCATCGGCCATTCCCAAGCATAGTGCAATGGTGAGGACCATACCAATCAGTGAAAAGCCCGTGGCGGATTTGGTCATGTAGTCGATATATCTTTGCTTGATCGTATAGATTGGAACGACTATTGATGGAAATAATTAGCTTGTGAAAAGTCCCTGAGATCGAGGACTTACGTGACAGAAGGATGACGCCGATGTAACAGAGATAGACCTGGTACCGCTCCTGTGCAAAGTCCGGAAACCAGGCGACAGCACAACCAAATGCTGATATAGCCGTGTATATAATGCCAGAGCATGTACCGATCCACCAGGCAATGATGGTGATGCAGCCTGTTACGTAGGCGGCGAAGTTTCGGGTCTTGGCCGGAGCGAGGATATAAACGAAGTGGTACTGACCACCAGATGATGGAAACGCAGAGCATAGCTCGCCCAGGCCAAGGAAGACGATCCATTGGACAGTAGCAGCGATAAGGACGGCAAATAAGGCGGTCACGCCGCCTCCGTAGACGAGTACGAGACCAAAGGTGGATGCGTATGTAAGCCACGAGTTCGAAATACTGGCACCAAGCGCATGTCAGTCGGATCCCTGCGTATCATAGTGAAGAAACAAACCTGTATGCCAGGGAAATGGCACCTAGCCAGGAGAAGGATCGTTCGAGTTCTGATTTATGACCCTGAGCACGGAGGCGTCTCTCGTCAAGATCGACAAGGGACCCTTTCTCGACTGAGGGAACCCGGTCGATGTGCCTGGCACCGAGGTCTTTGGATGACTTCTTGTCCATGAAGCTGATTATTGTCGATTGTTGGGAGTGCTCAGAATGAAGTCTTGTTTATATGAGGAAATTGTGATGGGTTATGTTGTAAATATAAATGCCCAAGGAGAAGGGTCGCGCTTGTGCTGGGGAGAGGTCACGGGGCTTCCATCTATCAGCGCACTCTTTGCCACATTCGGTATAGAACTCTGGAAGGCTAGGTGTAACAGACCAACGGAGGTGCTTTCGCCTATTCCCCAAGTAGAAGTAAGCCTTAGAGTGTAGGAACCCCAGGGAGATAAGCTTTCGACTACCTTCCACCAGCACAACACGACGTCCCAGCATTTGGGGCACGGCCAGATAAACAATCCGGTGCTGAGCTGTCTGATTCTCAGACTGCCATCCTCTTCGGTATCACGCTAATTATAAGGGCTACATGTGTTACTACTACTTTCAGGATAGCGCTCACTTTCCCCAGTCTGTGGGCGAGTGGGTTTGTACCCCAGCTTGGTTAATGCTGCGCCGCGATCTGGATCGAAATCTTGGGGGTGAGCTGGGGTTACGGCTGGGAAAGAACTTGTTGAGTGCAGGAGTCCAGACCAGCGGGTTCCATCAGACGAGAGACCCCTGCGTTGTAAATCAAACCGGTTTTGCGCTGCAAGCCCTGCCAGCCGGAAACGTAACCGCCCCTACAGTAGGCTTCTCACTGTGTGCATCACTGAGGTGTCCTGCCTGACGCCACGCGTTGCCCGCATTGCCAAGCAAACGAGATGGCCACAGCACTGCTCAACCGCCATTTGTGGTATAGTTGACTAAGACGTAGGAGTAGTTGTAGAGCTTAGGGTTTGAATCCCTGGGTAACTTTGCATAAAGAAAAGCTGTTAAGGTAGAGGTACAATCACGTGCCAAAAGTCTGACAACACCAACGCGTCTACCCCGCTTCGGTCAGCATCGTGAAATAATATTAATTCCTTCAACTAAGAGAATAATAAGGCTAATGGCTCCTAAATAACGCGATTTTAGTATTAAAATAAGCAGAAATTGCTAAAGAAATTATAGATTTACTCCTAAGTAAAAAGCAGCTATAGTAGCAGAGGTATATACTAGTACCGCTCGTAACCCAAAAGTTCTCGAGGTTCAAATGGCGCTTCCACATGCCGCGAACCTCACCCTCAGCATCAATACCCCAAGTAGCATCGACGCGGGATGCAAGATCGCGGAGGCCCAATACGCTTCCCTTGTTAACATCGCCGCTAGATCCGCCCCCAAGGATACCAGCGATCGTAGTGCGACTATCCTTGTCGGAAAACCCCGTACACCAAGCGATAGCATCTGTATCAACAGTAGTACCGTCTGAGAAGCGAAGTCCTGTTTTAGTGAAAGCCACTGGCTCGACGTTGGCCTTGATACCAACCCGGCCATCAGCAATTAATTTGGTTGCGCCGACATCGACATATTGACCTCCTCCCCTCTCGAACAAGTTACGCGATAATGCCTCGTCGGGATGCCTACTACCATGGACAGGAAACCAGCAGCGTCAAGGGCCTTATACCGGTCCGGCTCATCGGAGGCCATGTGTGCAAATAGATTTCGGCCTAGCTGGCCATCGACACGGAGCGGGAGCGTTAGGGACATCCGGTCAGTCGCCTCTAGGCCAAAGACATAGAACCCAAAGCTCCTCTTGTCACAGAGGTCTTAATATGGAATAACATAGGTCGGTGATCGAGCAACCATCGTCGACTGGAGTCCGGCCAAATGACAATCCTCCAGAATGTCAAAAGCGTGTTTGCAGATCCAACAACATAGACAGACTAGAGATTCACCATATTAGATTTCTTTAACCCAAGGTAGAGATTCTCAAACTACTTACTTTAGCACCCAGCTCCTTAAGGTAATTGGCATTCTTGTAATCCACTGAGTGAATACTGATGCCCTTGTAGACATGGGGATCTGAAATGGGGGAATATACTGCTTTTGCGATCCGATACCCGTGGCCTGGACAAGGTGCTTGGAAATAGCAGTGAGCTGGCCGGCTGGTGTCGCCAACTTCATAGTCCATCTCTTATTCGATGGATCATATGTTGTCGATTGAATCTTGCACGAGTTGATGATGTTGAGGTCAAAGACTTCCACGTATTGTCGTACCTGGTTGGCCAGCTCATCCCGTGTGAGTAGATGAGGGGTTCGGAGCTTTTTATCGTAGGCTATGAACACCCAAGGTCAGCCCCTAGACTTGATACCCAAGGGAAGTAGCGGAAAGGCTAGAGAAGACCTTACACATAAAGGGCAGGTCGCAGCATGAAGTCGGAATATGAACCTTCATACAGTCATATCGGAGAGCCCAGTTGTCGCCTGGTCGAGGGTTGCGATCTGCCATGACGCTGTCGACCCCAAGGGCCTTGAGGCGTGCTGCAAGTGCGACGCCCCTATACGAATATCAGCCCAAGACCATATTGATCTCCGTATCAGTGGCCTCAACTCACGAGTTTCCGCCTCCAATAATGAAAACATCAGTCTCAACCGTTTGCATGCCTTCCAAAGGCTTCCCTGGAGCCCGAAGTAGAGACTCATCCTCTGGATGCACATACAAACTGTCGAGAATGGTACTCAGAGTTCAGATCTTCCGGTGAGTCTTTTCGCTGCCTTGACTCTTGACAGGCCAAAGTAACATCCTCCCGCTACCTGTGGCAGCAGGGGATTTGGTCCCGAACGAAAACGAACAGTCGATGAATTGCTATGTTTACGCAACGTTGTTAGCTTCGTTCGTCGTCTACTCGTAGGTCAATAGCTCACAAGAACGGGACTGGTTTCGATGAACACGGCTGACCCCTCCAGCTTGAACCCATCGGTGAGACCCCGAAGTCTCGTGGTTTCCAAGAGGCCTGCGGCGACAACGCCCGCGGTCTTGAAGGTGCGCAAGTGATAGGTCAGGGCTAGCTGATCCCTCCAGTAAGATTGCTTGGCAAAGAAGCAATTCTCTATCTTCCCGGCCTCACCAGCTGCAAGAGCCGCGTTCAAACTGTTCAGGACTGCGAGAGCCTGCCTGGTGGGCTCTTCTCCAGCCACTGATGACGCATCTACAGTTCCCGGCGCAAGCACAGGGATCGGCTGCTCGGCCATCAGACTACGCAAGTCACCACGGGGAGGAAACTCCGCGTATGTCGAAACATTGTTGATTTCTCCTCAGTGTCAGTTAACAGGTGACAATATTCAATCTGCGCGCTCTTTGCATGCTTACCGGTGACAGCCATGTTTCAGTGTTGATGAATTGAGGTCGATTGTACACTTTAGCAGGTTGAGAATGTAATACCATTATGAATCCTAGCGTCGTACTCAGCTGTGGTTATATAGGTGCTCAGTGATCTAGCTTGTTTCCAACTTGTTTGCCTTGGCCATTGTAGACTGGGCAAGCAAGCCCAACATACGAGGCGGTCCGCCAAAATCAAACTAGCCTGAAGCCACAGGTCCGGAAGCAGACACCGATCCGACGCGACACCCGAACTAGCATCGACGGCATCAACACATCGCGTCGGTGTTTTCCTCCTTGATTGGCATTTTGAGCCATGTTTATGCGGTTTGCATTGCGTAAAATGGCTGGATAAATAAAACAAGTCTTTAGACACATCTATACATTACATATGCCAGTGATTCAATTGTTGAATATGGAAGACCTACTCACTGTGCTTTGTCTATCTACTTACTTTTTCTGACGGTCAGACATGTCGGGATTTGGCGACCGGGTATGGTGGTTATGAGGGGGCTTCGATCCGCTGGTGAATTCCACTGCCAAGTTGCACTATGGATCAACTAAATTGACAAGCGTCTCCTCTAGTAACCTTTGCATATCATTTCCTGCTTCTCTACCCCGCAATCTATCCGCATTAATAAAACTTTACTACCCTGTTCACCAGATTACTTCGGATTACCCCAGGATCTAGACCGAGCCACTCTATCCGCATCTCTTCCATACCTGCATAGATACCCTGGGATAGCGGGGGTCACGTGGCGAGGATGTCGGCGACGAAGCCATGTCAATGTTCCAGGTTTGCATTGGAATTGATAGAAAGATTCGCTGGTTATGACTCTCAGCAACAGACCTTGCATAGTCCATCCAAGTCGTTTAGATAGTGAACATTCCTCGCTCCTGCCAACCAAGACAACAAAAGCAGGAGCAGGACCTCAGATACTACTAGAAAGCTGGCTATCACATCTCCAATAGCCATTTCGCCTCTCTAGGTGGCAAGTCAAGATATTACTTAGCTTCCAACTTTAATGAATAACTTCATACTAACGGAGTAAACATTTCCACAAATCAGTCTAAATTATTCAGCGTTCTAGCTAAAAGGCTTGCCCAAAATGCTCTCCATGACTAAAGATAGCTTATCCAACGTGTTATCAACCATGCTCTCACAGCGCCAAGCTACAAAGTGATCCGGGCGCACAAGAACAACTCCATCTTCGCTCACCCCCCGCACCTTGGCCCAGTCGCGGTAACAGTCCATGTAATCGCAGCGAAAACCTATAGAGTAACCCCTTATGCTAATGGCACTCAGATTCGTGATCGCTTTGGCAGCTGAGATCCAGGCACTGCCGCCAATGCCGGTGAAGAGGACAAAGTCGCCCTTGCCAGCAAGGTCCAGTGTTGAAACACGCTTGGAGAGGGCGTCGGCAGCTACCCAAACATGGGGCAAGTGGTAACCTGGGAAAGTTGTTACCTTGACCTGTCTAATGGCATTAAGGTGGCTAAAGTCTGGTTCTTGATCTCCGAGCTCTATCACGATCGCCGTGGTTCCGGTGTTGGCATAGACTTGGTTCATCTGAATACCCAAGGCCTGGACTTCATCCTCGGTTCCTTCGATGGCCTCTCGTAGAGCACGTCTCTTCCCGGCACCCTCCGTTGTGTCGGATTCCAGCAGAGACGTGGCTTGCTGGCGGCTCTCAGCATCGAGACCTAGGACCGCCCAGAGCCTTCGGTGAGCTTCCATGCCGTCATTTGCACGTCGCACAATGCCATCTCCAACAGGTTTGCGCTCTGGGGTAAGCGAGTCGAGCGGTGTAGGAGCAGCCTTGCCTTTAATCACATAACCCAGCTTCCATGCGAGGTTGAAGGCATCGGACAAGCAGGTATTGCTACCCAGTCCATTGATGGGAGGATGACGATGCGTAGCGTCTCCGATGCACAAGACACGTCCTTGTTGCCAGCGCTCGGCGACTTGATCATTGATGGACCATGCAAAGTACGACAAGATTTCGATGTCGACGTCGCCGGTTCCAATCATCTGGTGGAGCCGTTGGAGCAGAGCCTCCTTGGTTGGGCGGAACGCATTGAGATCTTTTGTTGCAGGATGCATTGAGACGACGAATTCATTCCAGGGTCTGACCATACGGAAATTGCCCACCGCTGACCAGTCTGGGGCTTGTGTGTTGAGAACCCAGTTGAGGCTCCCGGGTCTGTGAGCGATATACTTGGAGAGATCAGCTCGGATGTGAACATTGAAGGCTGTATTGATTTGTCGGCCCACGATAGGGAGTCCGAGTTGACCCAAGACAGCGCTCCGTGCCCCGTCAGCCCCGATGAGATACTGAGACGTCACCACATACTCCTCGCCTGATTCACGATTCCTCAAGATCGTCTTGACATGGTCGTGGTCCTGATTCTGCTCGAATTTGACGAATTCTGTGTAGAAGCGAAATTCGGCCCCGATCTTGGTCGCTTGCTCAACCAGGATAGGTTCCAGAAGTGACTGTGGAATGTCTGACATGGCACACGGACTCGAGGCTTCATAGTCACCCTTTTGCTTGGGCTTGTTTCCCCAAGCCCACAGACGGCCGTATTCCTCCCCACTGAGAGTGTTCAGCCATGAGGTATGCTGCATGTCTAACTCAGGCCGTCAGCTGTGAGTGAACTGAAATAAGGACGACATGCCCGGGTCAGACTCACCAGTCGCAGGTGTTTCGATGTCGCGCAGCACATCTTCGAGCCCTGCATCACGGAGTACCTCCATGGCACGCTGATTGAATATGTGAGCACGAGGGGTATTGGCGCTGCCTCTGTGCTTGGATATAGCTAGGGACTTGACACCCTGGCGGGCAAGGAGTAGGGCTAATGTGGCGCCAGAAGGCCCGGCCCCGATTATGAGCACTGGAACATGGGTGGAGGACGTCATGTTGATGGTTGGATATTGGTACAGGTGCTGATATAGGCGCAGTGTAGCATGGATCCTCTACACACTGAGGATACTGTATATCGTTATTAGGACCGCGAATCAAAATGACTGTCATGTCCTTTGTTCTCGACTGGCGCAAACATGGACATACATGTTTTACATGTGAGGCGATGAATGCACACCTTTGGCCGGAGTGTAGCGGCTGCCTTGGCCACTTTACCCGGGACTTGGGGGACGTGGGCTACACTGGGCGTTCGCTTCCAAAGTACATGCAATTAAGGCCCCGTCCCGTGTTACGATCTCCTCTCCACATGATAACTTTACCCAGTGAGAAGACACGTATTCCGAATTTCGGATCAGATCCCGGAGTGTTCGTGTAACCCTCAAACTCTCGTCCTTGACAGCCATTGAGCCGCTGAGTAACAGATCACTCTCTTTTCCTCGGTTTTTGTCTCACATATAACATTGAGCTTGAGTTCTGCCCTCCAAGTCCCCTGTCGATATCTTTCAACACTACTGTTACCTGCCAAGAAACCCCCTTCCATTATGAATCTGCTGCAACAGTTATGTGCAAAGGCACAATCGACCCAATGGGTTGCCCTTGCACTATTCTCAGGACTGGTCATGTACAAGGTACGTCGAGCACATCTGTCATGACCATGCTCGTTTGCTGATTGGCTCTCAACCATAGATTGCTTACGCCTTTTTGCTATCACCTGTATCCCATATCCCTGGACCGTGGTATGCGCACATCTCCAAGCTGCCCTTGCAGTATGCGACTTTCAAGAGACGACGAACCGAGTACACGACTCGACTGCTCGACCGATATGGCCCCATCGTCGTCATCGCTCCTGATCAGGTCCACACCGTTCACGAAGCCGCTATGAAAGTCATCTATGATCGTTCTGCTATAAAGTCAAGCTTCTACAGTTCTATGGGTAGTTGGAAAGGCGTCACCTCGACGCTCGGGTTCATTGATTACAATTCAGCTGCCCCATCACGCAATAATCTCATCCAGTGCTTTCAAAACCGCAATCTTGACACTCTGGTTGAAAATATCGAATCGCATATCGACGAGATGATTGACCTTCTGAACTCTTATGCAGATGACGATAAGTCTGCTGACGGTATCGTCATATTCCGTCTCCTTGCTCTCGACATTGTCACCGACGTTCTTTGGGGCGAGACCAACACCTTGCTCTGCAAAGAAAACAGGGCGTTGGAAGCTATCCCGGACTTCTTGCGTCGTTTTCACGCTTTCAGCGCCTGGAACGCTATGAAGAGCTTTATTCCAGGAGCCGACTTTGTGGTTAGGGTCTTTGGAAGCAAGAAATGGAAGCAACTTCGAAACGACTGCAACGACATGGACATCACTGCTCGCGAAGCAATGGAGCGCTGGAAGGTGAATAAGAAGAATATGGGCAGGGATAAAGATGTGTTGTCGATGCTTCAGTCCATGAACTCGGCAGCTGCTCCGGCCGTGCCATTGGAGGATGTTCCATCATACATGGTCGAGATGCTCGCCGCTGGCTCTTCAACCACATCTCATACTGCCGCATTTGCCTTCTGGCTCCTAGCACGTCATCCAGAGGCACACAAGAGAGTGTCTACCGAGCTTGTAGAGGCTTTCCCGGACCCGACGCAGTTCGACATCAAGAAAACACTCTCGCTCCCTTATCTCGACGGCGTCATCCGTGAGACAATGCGGCTGTATCCCGTAATCCCAGGTCCATTGGAGAGACACACAGGAAAGGATATCGAGGTAGCGGGCTTCAAGGTTCCCAAGGGTGTCGTCGCATCGACAGGAGCATACAATCAGGGTCGACTGCCGGACGTCTACCCAGGGCCTGAGAAATGGGACCCAGCTCGATGGATCGACGCCTCGGAGCGCATGAAGACGAATTGGATTCCCTTTGGGTCTGGCTCTCGGTCGTGCCCCGGGGCTAATCTCGCCATGACAGAGCTCAAGTACATGATGGGCAAGATCCTGCGGCTGTTTGAGGTGGTGGTACCTCCTGGTTACGAAGAGGATGATCTTCAGCTGGCTGATGTGTTTGCTGCTGCTCCCAAGACTGGGCACTGTTGGTTGAAGTTTGTTCGAGTGGATGATACTGGAGCTAGGTGAGGATTGATGTTGTGCATTATGTTAAGTTTAAACATTGGCTGCCTTGCAGAGGACAGTCAAATGGAGTATATGCCCCCACTCTGCAGAGATGTAAATGTTATCAGGTCATTATTCGCATGAATGCCAAATTTCCTAGTCAATTGTCTTAAAGACACAGAGGAGCTACACTATAGAATGGCATCTCTTTTAAGCATCGCTGTATCTATTTCATAGTCGAAAAGGTTGACATGAATAACAAGATTAAGGGCGTAGACAGGCCCAGACAAAAATCCCAGTTACAACAGAATAAAGACTTAACACCGTTGGGTATACGCAATTGCTGAACGAAAGGATACACAAATGAACCGATCGGAAGGTTAAAATGATACATATTAAAACATATAATAAACAAGGCTGGACCCTTTTCCCAGTCATTACGTGATAAATACACTGATAGCACATCGGATCTTCCGACCATCTCATATCAAAGTCAGATCAGTTAGAAACTCAGAACTAGTGATTCCAATATCTGAGAAACCGGACCATCTAGCCGGGCTAACCTTGTGAAAAAGTCCCAAAAAGCTTTTGAGCAACTCCGTTATATCGGTGTCGTCGCCTCGATGGGGAACAGCTGCACCCTGATCATGACCTTGCCGCCACGGTGCACCACCAGCGACTCGACAATTCTCCAAAGCTGGCGTGCCGTTGCAAGCCCACAGGACAGCCAATCCGTGGTGTAGACCGATGAAGGCGTTGAAATTGAACTTTGAACGTGCTCTGCCCAGTTGCAGTTGCTGTGTTATCAAGTTCCAGATCATACGGACCTTTTCGAGGGCGGATCGAGCCTTTGGCGTGGCTGTCCACGTCTTGACCTTGACGATGAGGTCTTTCGGGATTGGCCGTTTGTCAGAGATGCGATAGTGAATCTGATGGATGTCCTCCACTGGTGCGTAGAGGCGTAGAAAGCTCATATGGTACAGGATCAGGCCGCTCAGTACATAACTTCGATCTTGTTCAGTCCGGGCAAATGACTTGGCCAAAGTCAGTGCACGCTCCCACTTGGATAGGGCTGCCACTAGTCTGCGCCGTTCATCGATCAGATCTGTCATCTCGTACGACCGTGTATCTAGTGACTCGGCCTCTGAAGCGAAAGTATTCCGTCGTCTTCTTTTCTTGGGCGATGAACAATCGACTTCTGCAGCTGGAGAGCTTTGGTCAGACTCCAAGTCAGTCTCCCCACCAAGGGTCTGCGCAAATCGTTGGTCATATGAAAAGCGCCAGATAAGAGGCTGTAGACCGAACAGTAGCAGTTCATGGGCGACAGGCTCTAGCGGAGGGAGAACCTCGTGTGTCTCGAGTAGGATGAAGTAAATATCAGAAGCCCGCATGTCTCGACTGGGAGCGCAGTCGTGTTCGATCATTTCCAGGGCGACTCTGGGATCCAGATCGCTCCCATTCCATACAGCATCGCAGCAGGGGAACTCGAGATCTATCTCATCGAGGGTGATGAGGGGCTTTGTATTGAGCAGCACGCTCGTGAATATCCCACCGCGAAAGATGCCAAAGGCAAGACGGCGGCGCTCTTCAATGGCAAGCCACAGCTCAAGGCGCTCGGCGTCTTGCGCAACATCCTTGGATCTCGTGAACTGGCTTACCCGTTCCCTGTGTACACTCCCTGAGAAGAGGCACATGCGACGAGCCTGGGAGGTCAACAGCGTGCCAAGGTGCTGAGCATATGAGAATGCCCTGGGCTGCCCGAAGTAAAGAGCAGCAACTTGAGTGAGTAACCGTGCCTGGGCCAGCCAAAGCAGACTGTCCTGTGCAATGTCGATCTCCAAGAGCATGGAAAGGTGCTGGCGCACCGTGTTGTGCATCATGGTGCCGTACTGCGATCCCACAGGACCAAGGTACATGGCTCCAACGGATGTGAGCACCAGGTACAAGACAGGATGCAAGTTTCCACTGACCAGAGTTCGGCGAGGCAGCATTGGCCACAACGGGTGAAAATGGTCTACATAGAGCTTGACAAAATGGCCCAGGGCCTCGGCGGTGCGTTTGGGCGCTGTAATCTTATCGGTATTGGAGTTGCTGCCTATATCAGATCCAAAGTCAAAGGCGGTGATCAGGTCTGAAGCCGCGCTCGACCAGAGATCAGGATCGACAGAAGAGTCTTGATTCTGAGAGGCCAAGGCCACTATATCGTCAACAGCACGTTGCTTCGAAGCGGTGGCATCGACGCCTCCATCCTCTCCTGGAGGGCTGAGCGCACCAGGACCGGCAACAGGTCGAGAGGTGCGGGCAGGAGAAGGCGTAGGCGGTCGGAGAGCAGAGGGAGTAGAAGCCATACCGGGCATAGCCATCCAGTCTGCAGGGAGCTGGTTGGCGTCATACGGTCCAACATTAGCATTAGCGGCAGGAGAAGCAGGAGATGGTCCGTCAAGAGAAAATCCAGGAAAGGCAAAGGGATCTCCGATAAAAGCGTCATCAGCGGAACCAAACACACTGAGCAGACCGAGACTGTCATCGGACAAGAACAATCCCTCGTGCAGCCATGGCCAGTAACTAGCGTCGGCCGCTGACATGGACTCCAATGGGAGCGCAGGCAACGCGCCAACGTCTCCCTGGTCTGGAGTGGTGTTGGTCTTGGTCTTGGAGTCAGCAACAGACTGGGTGAAGGAGTTGAAGCAGTCCTGATCGTTCCCAGGAGTAGGTGTCGAAGCAGTGCCCTCTTCCTCTTCCGCAGCATCCAGAGCCGTTGGCATCTGGCTTCTCCGACCGCGCATGCCCGCATGTTGGAATGCGCAGGGCTTCTGGGCGACTCGGCATCTGGCGCAGGGATACAGGCCGTCGCATTTGATCTTGAGGTCACGGCACCTGCTGCACGCTGTATGGCATCGTCTGCGCGACAAGGTCGACTTGTCTTTGTCTCCGTCTTTATCTGCGGCCATGTCTTGAGCGTCGTCGTCGGGACCAAGATCAGGTCCGTGGATCCTCATATGGCGCGTCAGCAGATCACGGCGGCGGAAGATGACGCCGCAGACATGGCAAACGTGCTTGGCCGGTTCTGCGTGGTTGTTCTCATGTCGAACCAGGGAACCTTGGCTTTTGAACTCTCTGGAGCATTGGGAGCAGGAAAAGACGGGCATGGTGTGTGAACTGTACTGTAGGCTCACTCTGCTCTGCTCTGCTCTGCAAAGCAAGCAGTGAGATTGGGACCTGGCCGGATGTTGTGGGGGACAAACTGCAGATTGCGGGGTCGGGTCGGGGGCAAGCGGAGCTTAGTTAAATTCCGTCCCTAGGTCTATTTCGGCACTGGTTTAGTTGGGGAAAACACGGCTAGTGAGTGACCAACCCGCTACGGAGTATACTCATCGTGCCATAGGCCCTGCGGTACAGTACTGTACAGTACAGTCCATGAATTGATCAAGTATTGTCATTGCGGCGCACTCTATTCAATCGTCTATAATATCAATCTACTCAAAAACAATGAGATTCCGTAGATGCCCGATCCCGCCTATCTCGACATCAACCCGGTCTCCATCCTTCAGAAACCCTTGGGGCTTCATGAACAACCCTACACCGCCAGGCGTCCCCGTCATGATCAACGAGCCGCGCTGCAAGGTCTGACCCTGGCTGCAGAAAGCCACCAGCCTGCGCACGTCGAAACACAAGTCTGCCGTGTTTGAATCCTGCCGTGTCTCTCCATTGACAACCGTCTTGAGCGACAGATTGCTCGCGTCGCCCAGAATCCGCACAGACACAAGACAAGGCCCAAGCGGCGCGTATTTGTCAAACGACTTGCTGAATGTCCACTGAGGCACGGGTCCTGCCTTGCCTGGCTCTCTCTGCCAGTCACGCGCCGAGACGTCGTTACCGGCAGTGTAGGCTGCGACGTAGTCGAGCGCCTCCTCCTCTTTGATGTTTTTTCCCGATCTGCCAATCACCACTACAAGCTCTCCCTCGTAGTCGCACTGCTCCTGGGCAAGCTTGGGGATGGGAATGTCCTCACCCCAGTCTGCCACTGCAGGCCCAGGCTTGGTGAACACGGTGGGGATCGTAGGGAGGGGCCGGCCAGTCTCAAGGACTAATTATTTCCAAATGTTAACTCTCGCACTCTTCACAGTGATGCCTGGGTTCGTGGGGTCGGTCTTACTGTGCGTCTTGTAGTTGAGCCCAATACAACGAATGATAGGCACATCGTCTGCCGTCAGAGGACCCAGAAGCTTGCCGACTGTTTCGATCTTGCCAGTTTCTGTCACGTCAAAGGGATTCGAGCCCTCAAGAACTCTGACCTTCAACGCGCCGCGGCTAGCCAGCACCCCAACATCCTCGTCGCCCTCAACGATGGGGTCACCATAGCGAGCAGTATCTGCATGGTCGCCCCGGGGAAGGTAACGAACCAACCTGTTCCAGGATACTGAATTCTGAGAGGCCATTTCGTGTAGCGGATACAAAGAGGCGTAGAACGGGAATTAGAATGTCAACAGCAATCGAAGATTGCCATTTACATAATTACAACACTAAATCGTTGAACCATCACTTTATTTGTGTTACAAGAGCAGCAATCATCCCCACGCAAAGAGAGGATTCGAGATGACGGCTCCCGACTCCAAAATAGGGAACGCGGGAGCCTTTGCCACCTTATCCGAGATCTCCACCTGCTACCCCGCAGGTTTCCGGAAGACCTGGCGTGCGTAGGTACTTCAAGACACTCTCCCCGGTTCCGAAAAGCACATGGGGAGCAAGTAAGTGGTTTAGCCCAGCCGGGTTTGGTGGCTTATAATCAAGGCCCGGATTCTGTCCCCATTACTTAGTTAGCAGCCACCAGACCATCAGCTCAATACACTTGTCATAGTAGGGTCTATTTATCCATTATTCAGAGTGTATTCAAAATGCCTATTCCCGAGAACGATAGTCGAATTCGCCTACTTCAGACGGCATTCGTGGAATACTACCACGCAGACCTCAACAAAGCCAAAGAATTCTTGGCTGATTTCGGGCTTGAAGTGGCCGAAGACAGAGGCGACGCGGTGTTTTATAAAGGATATGGATCAGAACCGTACGTGTATATCGCCCGTCAGGCAAAAGGCCACAGCGAGTTCGGAGGAGGTGCATACGAGGTCGAGTCCCGGGCAGAGCTGGAGCGGGCTGCTAAACTACCTTCTGCAAATGCGATCAGGCCTTTGAATGGCCCCGGCGGTGGCGAGATTGTCACCCTGACGGATCCCGTGGGCCACAGAGTCCATCTTGTCCATGGCCAAACCCGTCGTGAGGCGGAGGACAAGCATCTCAAGAAGCTCGTTGTCAACTACGAAGACGACAAGCCACGCAAGGGCAAGTTCCAGAGATTCGAGCATGGACCAGCCCCCGTCCATCGCTGGGGCCACTACGGCGTGACCTATCCCCGAGGCAAATACCAAGACATGCTCGATTGGTACACGTCAATTCTTGCACTGGCCGTGTCTGATGTCGTCTACAAGGACGACAAACCTACCACGTGCTTCTTCCACATTGATCGTGGTCTCGAGTTCACAGATCATCACGCTTTCTTCTTCAAGATGGCCAAACCTGATCACGCACCGACTGTGGCCCACGCCGCGTTCGAGGTGCATGATTTCGATACACAGCAGCTTGGTCACCAGTTCTTGACCAAAAAGGGATACGAGCTTTGCTGGGGCGTTGGCAGGGTAAGAACGACTTTGCCGCCTTGAAGGAATGTTAATAGCTAATGATGTAGCACGTTCTCGGCAGCCAGATCTTCGATTACTGGTTCGATCCGAGCAAGTTCGTCTTGGTGAGCTTAGCATACTTCTAAATCTATGTATATCTCGCTGACCGCTGTTCTACTTTGCCAGGAACACTACGCTGATGGTGATCTTGTCAATTCTGAGACCAAGATCGCCCATATTCCAGCTGGTCCAGATGCGCTCTCTGTTTGGGGACCGCCTGTTCCTTCTGTCTTTTGAGAGATTGAGGAAACAGCTTAAAAGGAAAATTCTTACAATATAATAAATTTTAAATAGTTCTATAGTTATTAGAACTTACTATGCTTGCTTGTCTATCTGAATTCTATGTAAACTTATTTAAGACTCAGAAATCCATAAGAATTTGTAGATCAGGTGTAAGGCGGCAACTCATTAAAAACCGCCCTGTATAATTCCAACGCCATGCAGAATATCGCAGCAGGAACTAACAGGCTGTTCCAGACCCTTCTCATGACAACAATATTCATCGAGGAGAGCGTCAATATACAACCAACTTTTCAGCTAAAGGATACATCTTAGGCATCAGTAAGGGCATTAAGTATATTGCCTATATGTCTTAATTTATATTCTTTTTCTTTATGTTGAGGCTAAAGCTTCTTTTAACCCCTCAACCTGATGACCTTATTATAGATATATCACTAACAAAGTCACGATTAACTGAGAGGGTTTCTAATCCGTCGATATTGGCAAAGACCCGGAACTTAATGACTTGGCAGCTCTTTGAACGAGACATCACTTTATATCTTCAGAATCGCATCAAGGACATGGATACCGAGTTCAACCTTCTCCTTTATAGTGTATGTTTATTTGTAAAGCTTGGAAATCGCATTGCATACTGGGTCAGATCTTCTTCGATTTAATTTCACAGTGGGTGTGAGGTTAGAACACAAGGTGTCCCTAGAACAGCTGAACCGAGTTGGGCATGAGTCAACAGCACTGGGTTTTCCAGGAGGACGCTTGTGTCTGCATTGTATTTGTCCCTTTACACATCTTGAACGTTCTACAAGACTCATTCAATGCTCGCCTCCGTTTCTAAATATGGCAATGTTTTATAATTCTTTTTATCTTTGCAGCAGAAGAGGTTGGATGCCAAGACTGAACCATTGAACAGCATCACAGTACAAGACAGCGTGACAGCACAGATAGTTAGGAAACAAGTTCATCCTGATAGAGATAGAGAAGAACACAGATTTCGCGTAGTTGCCGGAGCTTTCGTTCATACAAATGAGGCATGGGGCCTCGAAAATTGTCACACCTGTTAGGGTAATAGCGGTAAGAGCTTCAGAGACATTACCTTTCTAAGCCGTGGACGTAAGAACTTGTAAGTAAAAGGTGGAATAATTATGTATGTTATTTCATGTATTTAGTGATACCCTCCGGGAGTAATCGTGAGCCATCCATACCCAGGTGCCACATCATCATTCAATCGTACAATGAACCAAAAGAAACTTACATAACGATATCCACCCTATCCCAATTGCCTGGCCAGCAATACCAATAGCCCTCTGAGTAAGCATGGCTGTCTCGATCTTCTTCTTCCTGAATACGCAGTCGTCGCGCCAGAGCCATTCCCCTCCGTTTATCCTGCAACCTTTGCGCTTCTTTATATGCTTCCTCCAATTCTTACTTTGTGTGTAGCTTGTTACCCCCAGAGAACTTAACATAGGTGCTGTTGAAATGAAACTCCAGACTCTGAGCAATCTCATGTACCTGGTCGACATCGTATTGGCTCAGCTTGAGATGCTGTTGTACCTTCTCACGTCGGAATATCTCGGTACTGTACTTCATTTCCAGTTCTTGGCTCCTAGAGTCTTGAAGGATCTTCTCGGCCTCTAGAGTCTCGACCTGGGTTTCTAGCAGGACGAGTCGCTGTGATTGAGTTTTGCGCCAGGATTCGCTTGTTTGCAAAGCAATCCGCAGCTTTGAAATGGTATCCTCTTTCTCCTTCAGTTCATCCTCTTGGACTTTGATCTTAGCTTCATAATCTTCCTTGCTGCTCTGTAATACCTTGATAAATTCTCTATATTCCACTTCCTTCCTTAGATTCTTGGCATTCAGCTCTGTGATCTTGTCTTTGTACTCAGATTCTACGCGCAAAAGCTTGGACTGGAGGAAGGAAAAGTTGGCTTTGACGCCCAAGGCTTCGCTTGACTTGGCCTTTTCTGACTCGGCGATCTTGGCGGCTTAGACCGAACTCTCACTCTTCAGCTCTGAGACTCTGGCGGCATACTCTAACTTATCGCATTTGCTCTGAGTCTTCAACGCCCTGATCTCGTCCTGTTGCTGTCGAGACTTTTCTTTTAAATCTTCGTTCTGGGCTTTCTGGAGTTTAACCTTTGCCTCCAGAGCTCGGGTTGTGATTTCGGTCCGTGTAAGCCTTGTCTTTGTGGCTTCAAACTTGACATTTTGATCCTCGTTTTGCTTCTCCAAGTCCTTGATCTTCTCTTCTTGTTGTCGATTGATGCGCCAAAGATCCGTGATCTTGCCCTCTATTTCCCGGATTATCGCCTCTAGTTCCACTTTATTGTTCACGAGTTCATTGAAGTCCATGATTACTGCTTTTCGTAGTAGCTGAAATTAGGCAGCTGCTTGTTCAAATGATCAGGGCAAGAGCTACGCCCCCTATCGTCGTGGCGAGAGGCTGGGATGCAGTTCTAGTGCTGGCGTCATGAGCGTTTTTATAATTAATTTGTTACCTAGGTTTGAGTAAACATAATGGATTGTTTAATGTGTGATTCAAGTGTTCATATCCTCACTGCTCGATTGCTTAGTTGCTTCCTATTCTCTTCATGTTCTATAAGTGTAAGCTATTATTAGTATTAATAACAAAAACACCTACTATGTTTGAAGAATGATCTCAGGCACCTTGCTGAACAAGGAAAGGAACAGTATACATGACGCCATCGGCCGTTTGTGCCAATATCTTTATAAGACACAAAACATCCAAAGGATACACACCTACATGTCAAGCCCCGTGAGTCTTCCCAGGTGTCACAGTAGCTAAACCTCATTACTGCCAATATGAACCATAAGAAGAGTGAGGAGCGCCTCTCTAGCTGTGAAAATTCCTTTTTTTTGTAATTGTTCATAGCACCAAGTGCCTGCGCGACAGTCGCTCTGAACAGGAAAGAGTTATGTCTAATAATTTAGCTGTGGCAACTCATTTGCGTGGCTGTTCTGCTTGGCTTAGATTTTGTTCGTTCAATTAAAAGCCAATTATGCTTTATTCTTAGGTACACACATCAACAACGTGCTGCGTTACGTACGTTCGAAAGTGTATAGAGCACTGATAAACTGGCAGTCTCCCCATTTGATATCAACAGGCCGCTTTTGTTGCAATATATATGTCTCTGAACCCAGAAAACACTAAACGTTATTCGTATTTTATATAGATAAATTAAAATGTCGATAAAAAGAACTTCAGACTTGCAGTGGCATAGATGTCCTTACTCTATAGACATTGCTTCATTTAGATGCATTGGACAAATATTGAAATGCCGGAGCTCCTCCTTCTATTGGTATATCAGAAATACAGCAGCTGTGACGGCGACAGAAAGGCAGTTGCCTAATCCGCAGCTGCCTAATCCATAGGTGAAAGGTCGAAGTGAATTAAATTGGCTGATGGAACATGCAACTTCTGAACACACAAGACTTGGGTTATAAATAGACAATCCCTGCTAAAATGTCAACTCTGTCAACCATTCCCACTTCTACACCGCTTTATCCAATCACGACAACCCTCAACTACTCCGAATCCACTCCCTGAGCGCGCTGAAAGACATCCGAGATTGACCTGAATCTCACCATGTCTGCAGCCTCTTCTGAGAAGCCCGAATCGGGGGCCCATGTTGAGATCCTCAAGGTCGCCCGATAAATCCAACATCTTGCGCATTTCTTATCCCAAGGGTCGCCATGCGCAGGCATTGTCTTGACAGACGCAGATATCAAATTAGCGCAAGAGCTCAACCCCATCACCAGAATCACATCCCACCGCCGACTCTCAGAGCTGCAGTTTCCACGAGAGTGGATTGAAGACGATGGCGCCCTAGCTATTGCACTTCGTGACTGGAGAGATCATGTCAAAGAGATGAGTCAGAGCAATACGCATGCTACGCAAGACAAGCTAGAGCAGACCGAGGATGTTTCGACAGAGACTGACAGCGACGTTGACGTCAAGGCGTCACTTTTTTCATACCCAATGAAAAGAGAAGCGCACTGGGTTGAGAAGACTAGAGCTCTCGAGACGAAACTCCGACAATCTGAGCAGGAGAAACAGTCTGTGATGCAGCATAATCTCAAACTGCAGCTAGACGTGGAAGAGCTTCAGCGCAAGGTGCAAGCCTTATACCAAGGGCTCTTTGACCCCGATAATCGCATCCACGAGGCTAACGTGATGGCGAAGGCAAATCTCTACAGTGAGATTAGCCAACTTAAACAGTCAGTTGATGCAGCCAACGACAAAAATGTAGCCCTTATTGCGAAGAGCAAGAAACTGGAGTCAAGCAACAGAGATCTTGTGACTCAGAATGAATCCCTTGTTGAGAAGAATAAGGAGCTAGAGTCAAGTATCAGAGATCTCGTTACTGAGAATGAATCCCTCGCTGAGATGAACAAGGAATTGGAGTCAAGTAACGCAGATCTCGTTACTACGAACCAGGACCTTTTGGAGAAGATTGCGCATGCGACGGATACTGCCGCGAGTAACGAGGAGCTTCTTACGGCAAAGAACCAGGCTTTACAGAGCAGAAATAAAGTCCTGGTCCTTGAAAGTGAAGGTCTGAAGGCTATCAATGATAGTATTGTTGCCAAATACAAGGACCTCGAGGACAGACTCGAGCAATCAGCAAATGCGACAAAGTCTTGCAATGAAGTCCTCGATAACATCGTTGCAAAGATTAAGGAGCTGGAGAACAGCAGAAATGCACTGGCTGCTCAGAACAAGGACCTGATGAGTAGTAATTCAGTTCTCGGTGACGAAAACAGGCAACTCGAGGAGAGCATCGGGGAAATTGTCACATCTGTGGCACGTTCGCTGCGGTCATTGACTTTAAAATGCCGGGCTTTTGTTCAGTCAGGGAGTGAGAGTCGCATGAGCTGGTTCTCGTGGTAAATTGGCCTGGCATGGCGATTGTACTATGGCTTTTGCATTATGGGCGTCTCGGGGACTGTTTACTATCAAGCTGGCATGGAGCTGGGGGCAGATATGGCTGGGCTTTTTGGTACGGGTAAATGGAGTTGCTGATGATGCCACAATGAATGGTAGTGAATAAATGATGATACGAATAATGTTAATGAGGTTGACGACATTAATGGAGTTTGATGAACTTTAATAAAGAGCAAGGTGTCTTTAATAGGTATTTATTAGTATTTGAATTATTTATTAACTAAATGCCATAAAAGCCATCAAAGCAAATGACATAAAAGCTGTTTATTATGGTGATGCTGTTGAAATTCAAGGTGACTAGGGTAGGTGAGTGGCGTTATGGCTTTGATTAAAACGTGGCTGTCCTAATCGTTATCAGTAGATTAGATAAGCATCGCCCCACCTCTCAAACGCGCCCCGCTTGTCATTCAATTCAGACCAAAACAAAACATCACCATCGATCGCCCTCAATGCGTGCACTTCAATTATGGAGGATACGCATCAAACCTCACCAGAATCATCACCAATGCGACTTTCGCATCTCAAGTCTCACCGAAAGATCACCCCGCCCGAGCGCAAGTCCCTGCCCTCGCCAGCCTCTGGTGAGCGTAACCGGGTCGCATCAATGGGACCATGGGATTTCAAATGATGCATCCTGTCTCCCGACCTCATCTCGTTGGTGTCTGGCTTACTGATTGTATGCAGACGAGGTGCGCGGTTACACGAAACAGAAGAGGCTCGTTATACCCGACGCGATTTTTTCTCCCAGGTCCGAGGCACAGCGATGTACAACTTACAATCTCAACCTTGCAAAGGCTGTACTTGAGTGAGTCACCAATGGGGTAATTCCACATATAAAAAGCTGACAGCCTGACACCAAGGATTTTGGAGATTTTTAAAAATGGAATCAATGTCAAAGACTTACCCGCGGCTTTTTAGACAAATAGTGGGCAGATGGGTTTGGGGCGAGTAGCGTGACACGGGTTTGCGGGGGACTTTGCCGTAACAGTTGGGTGCCACCACGTAAATCCCTTCGGTTGCCGGGCCGTCGAATCATGCGGCTCTTACGTTTCCCCTTTATTTAGAGGAGCTAACCCCAGAAGAGGGTCCAGCAGACCACCCCCTGGGGAAATACCCGGGGATGCGAGCCTATTAGGCTGGGCAGTTTAGGCTATATTCGCCGGATTACTGGGGTAATTACAGGCCCCGGTTAATAGGTTAATTATACGGATTTGACATTTTATATTTAATGTCGAGCTTGGCGCCAAGTTGCCTTTACTCTTTTGCATCGCACTGCATTACGGCTTTGAGAATCCAATTCTGCAATCTGTATATACGGCCCATTCTTGGCAAAGCCCCTTCACGATGCCTTTCGCCGTCGGTACTGCGACTACCAAACAAGACCTCGCCGTTGCTCAGGCTGAGGCGCCTCAGCTCGCCAAGGTCAAATGGTGGGCTGATCCTGGAATGCGCGTGCTGTACTTTTACGCCGCCATTCTCTGTGTCTGCTCTGCCACCACTGGTTACGATGGGTAAGCTAAGCCAAGCGATCGCCAAGCCCTGGGCGACCAAAGAGGCTAACAGGGAATTTCTAGCTCCATGTTGAACACTTCCCAGGCCATGGACGATTGGCAGGATTACTTTGGTAAACCCAAGGGCTCCAAGCTTGGCATTCTCAACTCTATCTACCAGATTGGCAGCATTGCCAGTTTCCCATTTGCGTACGTTGTTTTTGCTTTGTTTGCGTGATGACAATTTGTGGGCTTGATGGAAAGAAACTAACTTTATTTGGCATAGTCCATTTATGGCCGATCACTTTGGTCGCAAGCTCCCCATTGCCGTAGGATGTCTCATCATGATTCTCGGCGCTTTCATTTCGGCCTTCACTGATGGCTTTGGCAGTATGTCGTCGCTCAATTTACTCGTTTGAGCAGTAACTGACAAACCTTTGATAGTGTACCTTGGTGGTCGATTCCTCGTCGGCTTCGGAAACTCTTTGGCCCAGCTGTCTTGCCCTGTTCTCCTCACCGAGATCTGCCACCCTCAGCACCGTGCCATTGTCTCTGCCATCTACAACTGCTTGTGGAACCTCGGTGCCACGCGTAAGTCAACAAATCCCAAGTCTAGCTCTGACAACCGCTGATATACATCTTCTAGTTTGCGCTTTCATCGGCCTTGGTACGATCAACATCAACAGCAACTGGTCGTGGCGATCCATCACCTTGATCCAGGCCGTGCCATCTTTGATTCAGATCGCCTTCATCTGGTGGATCCCAGAATCTCCCCGTTGGCTTATGGCTCACGAGCGTCACGAGGAAGCCCTCAACATCCTTGCAAAGTACCACGCCAACGGAGACGCCAATAACGCGACTGTGCAGTTTGAATATACTGAGATTAAGGAAACCATCGCCCTTGAGTACCAGGCCCAGAAGAGCGGCAGCTATCTCGATTTCCTTCGAACCAGAGGCAACCGTTACCGTCTCATGCTCTTGATCTCCTTAGGTATCATCTCGCAGTACTCGGGTAATGCTTTGATCAGCAACTATTCCAACATTATCTACGAGGGTGCTGGTATCAAGGACCAAGCTCAGAAGACTGGATTGAACGCTGGAGAGAACATGCTGAAGCTCTTCGTTGCTATTGGCTGCTCAATGGGAATTGATCGCTTCGGCCGTCGTCCACTTTTCCTTACTGCCACTGTCGGTATGTAGAAATCTCCCCTGGCTAACCCCTTTCTCAGGCTAACTCTGGTACGCTTAGGTATGCTGTTGTTCTTCTTGGCCTGGACAATTGTTGCCGCCCGCTTCGAAGCCGGCGGTGAGGTGGAGATTAAGCGCCTTGGATACCCCCAGATTGCCCTCATCTGGCTCTTCGACGTCTGCTACTCTATTGCCTGGTCCGGTCTCATTGTCGCTTACGCTCTGGAGATCTGCCCATTCAGACTCCGTGCTCGTGGCCTCATGATCATGAATTTCTTCATCCAAGTTGCTCTCACCATCGGCAACCAGACCAATCCCATCGCGCTCGATAACCTTCCCAACAAGTGGAACTTCTGGTGCTTCTACACTGTGAGTACCGCTTCTCTCACTTTACCCTCATATTCAAAAGACTAATAAAGAAATAGGTTTGGATCGCTGTCGAGCTCGTCTTCGTCTTCTTCTTCTACGTCGAAACCAAGGGCCCGACTCTGGAAGAGATTGCCAGAATCTTCGATGGCGATGATGCTAATGTCGCACAAGTTGACCTCAAAGACACTGAGAAGCAGGCTGTCTTGGAGACCACGGAACAGGTGCACCATAATGAGCGCAGGGACTTGTAATTGCCTCTGAGATATACCAGGAGTTTGGTCACCACATGCGTCGTTGAGTGTCGGAAACATTTAATAGTCCATCCCTTTCTTATTAGAAGCCTGCAACATAACAGGACGGTCTTATGAATACACCACTTCTTAGTAAACCCTCCACTGATGGCTTGACTGTATAGACTAAATAACAATTTTTACATTCCCTGTGATGAGAACTCTAAGTAAATCACTGTCCACGCTATCCCTACTCGTCAGCCCTGGCAAGCGCCATAGATATGAGATCTCTGATGCTCAAAATCGCATAGACTGCTTGGCGAGCTTGATCCTTGATCTTAATGCTCTTCCCTGTAATCGTAACTGTTAGATGCAAGACTTTGATGTAGTCTAGTTAGTCGGAGATGAAACGTCTTAATCCTGTTATCTTGAATCTATGACTTATAGAAGCCTGTTTCTACTTTCTAAGTAGTACATTATCAGAAAGAGGCTAAATTATATGTATTCGAGATTTTGGCATAGTCCCTGTGAAGCTAGCCATAGGCTTTCGCCCGGAGAGAGTGTTTCTTGAAGAGTATTATAAAATCTCAACTTTTAACATAAGCCCTCTTACCTTATATTATAAGTATTTGCCCTTTCTTAAGGGTATTAATATAATACTATTAATATTTATTTACTTTATTATAATTTAAATAAAAAATAAAAATAAGTTTATTTATATCTCTTATTAAGTTATAAAAATTATATTCTTAAATATTAATAGTAAACTTAAATAAGGTAAAAGTTATATTATTTATATTTATTTTTTTCTTATATTAATACTTTTTTAATATTAGCTACTAAGAACTATTAGAAATCTACTATAAGGTAATTAATTAAAAATTATAATATATATATATAATAAAACGCCAGGGTTGCGACAGGCAATGTATTTAATTTAATTACGCCACGGGCAAATGCTAGCTGTGTTCTTGCTCTATTTTAAGTCCAGAACGTGCACTATTGATATCTTAGTAACTCTGAAATCCCATCTTATTTAGTGCCAATACGACGGGATTTTAAAACAATAGTCCAAGCCACACCGCAAATACCCCTGGCCGTTAAATTATTACGAATCAGGCGTTAAGCGGAAATACTCTCCCGCCAGAATGTTTTTAAGAGGTCTAGACGCCAAAGGAATTTACCAAAATTTATTGCTCTCTCCGTTCTGCGAGTCTCATCATCTACGGCCTCAGCAACCATGTCTCTCCGCACAGTGGTCGCTGCCTGTGCAATCTTTGCCTTGGCAGGTGTCAATGCTAGCCCCTGCAAGCCGTATTCCAGCAGTTCAGCTTCAATCGGCTCGACCGAGACACTTTCAACCAGTACTCAGACCGAGGCAAGCTCCTCCACCGACGCATCATCGACAGCGCTCATCTCAATAACGACAACTACCGCCGCTGAGGAGACGCCATCAGCAGCAACTGAGACCAGTGCGACCAGTACGACATCTGCTGCACCTGAGGAGACGCTCTTCCTTCTCAACTCCGGTTTCGATAATGGGGGCGCTGGCTGGACAGCAGGCCCGGGGGCTGGTTTTCTTTCTAACGTAAACTACCGTACAAATCCTGGTTCTGCGTAAGTTCTCTTGGGATATGGTGTCCTTCGGAAATTACTGATAAGTCAACACCAGGGCGGTCGCCGTCACTGAGGTCGGGGAGGCCTCTGCGTCCTGGATCTCGACACAGCTCGACAACCTAGTGCCCGGGCAGGAATACGAAGTTTCTTTGTACTGGTTTCTAGACTGGTTCGTCGCCGGCAGAGACCAATGCACATATGGGTTCTACATCGACGGTGTTGGTCACATATACGCGGCCTCCTGGATTAATGGCGACAGGAGCTTCCGCCGTATCTCAGATAGCTTTACTGCTGCCCGAGCTAATCCTGTTTTCGAGTTTAAGTTGTGGTGCACCTACTTCTACGACAATGGAGAATCAGACTGGAGTCCACTTGTTAATGCTTATATTGATGATGCAGATATTACCGCTACTTAAAATCTTAATTAATAATAAGATTAATAATAAGAAAAGAGGTATAAATGAATTCTTGAGCGTCTTCCATGCATACACATCGTGACTCATATTGCTAATGATCTTGTCGACAAATCCGTGAGAACCGCATTCAAGTCTCGCTACGACTTTGAATGGCAAGGTTTCAGTTCGCAAGAAGTGGGCATGCTGGCGGTCACCGCCTTTCTCAAGATTGAAGCCATTGGATAGCACAACAGACTGGCCGTCGAGGAATCGGGCCTGGACCGAGGGTGAGGTTGATAATAGTAGCGTTTCATGGGAAAATAGAAACCAGATGCCCGTCACCTTTTGGTTGATAAAAGCGTCTATTGCGTCGAGCTGCTCGATCAAATGTGACACCGTATACAGTCCGGGGGTTTTACTCAATTCCAGTTTGTCACCAACTCGTAGAATCACCAAGATATATGAACCTGAACATCGCTAAATGGATCTGGGGTTGTTGCCTATTCGGAGAACAAATGCCTTCCAAGCTTTTTGGGTTTTCATCCCAGGGGACGCGTTTCTTGACTGCACCGCTTCGTCTGAGCTTGTGTCCTCGGGTGCATCTTGGGTCTCATCTGGTTCTCTTTACTTCCTTTGTCAGGTTTTAGTGTCGCCTCAGACTTGTCATCCCCAGGTTCCTCTGTGGGTAATTGTGCTAGGATCTCGTCTAGGCGTCAGCGCTGTTGAGGACAGGCTGGAGGCTCTGCATGGACGCTCTTTTCAAACCAGACGGTGATTCTGCCGATTTCTCTTGGTAAGGATGTCTGCTCGGGTATTGTCATGCATAAGAAGGTTCTTTTTTGTGTCTGCTCGAGGCTCCTACCCAAGGCATCTCGCGCTGCGTCTCGTTCGGCTAAGGTCATGGCATTCTCAATCTCCTTAAGCTTCTGGACTTTGTCAGAATACTCGGCGACTTTGGTATGTGGGGTTCTGTTCAGTCCATTCCCTGATAGCGCCCAAGGCTTGGATAAGCGTTCTACCACGGGAGACTTCGTCAACCAGTGAAGAGCATCGTCTAGGGATGAGCTGCGTGCATCTAGATCATCCTGAATTCATCCCACATGCTAACCCGATGGTTTTCGGCATTGTCGGTCATCTTATATCGCTTAGCATCCGCCTTGAGACGTTTGATCTTCTCATAAGGAAGATGCCCAAGAGAATCGAGTGCCATTGCGATGGAGTTTCCTGGCTTCCCCTTTATAGTACAAGACGACCTGAGCTTGGCTAGTCCACTTTGATCTTGTACTGGATCTCAACCTCTTCCCGTGACTCGGCAAGGTCTACCGTGGGGATGCTGATTTCAGCCAGAAGCTTGTTGTTCTTCGTCCGTTTTCGTTCTCGTTCATAGATGGAAATACTCTTAGTGTTTGGGCTTATGCGTAGTGTGCAGCCCATGAAAACATGAACTTGACTGTTCCAACGCAGTATTGGCGCCATGACGCCCGCTGTTAATTCAAACCTGATACTTGCCGGGAGGACTTCCCCAACAAGTAAACAGGGAATACTGGGCTTATTCAGGCCCCTTTTAACCATAGTAGCTCCGATAGCAAGCCCAGAAACCTCGCATTTATCGGGGTTGATGGCCCCTAAAAGGACTTTCCCATCAAAATGCGACGATAGTAGTTGCTGTATCATAGGAGTGCGAGACGACCCACCGACTAGGAGGACTTGTTTCACCTGAGACCATTCAATCTTGGCCTCATCTATCACACGATTGACAGGAGCCTTATACAAATCGTTGAAACCTGTCCCTGTGAAAGAACTGTTGCAGTCCCTCCCTTTGGATAAGGAATCAATTCTTATGCATGCTTCGTTTGCTGATGACAGTTCACGGATAGCGTTTTCACATCCCGTGCGAAGTAGTGGAAGAGCTCGCGAATTCGATGAGATGTCTTTCTTCCAAGTTTTCTTGAATTCTCTCAGCCGAGAAGTCACCAGTCGATCAATGAAGTTCTCGCTTCTAAGATAGCTCTCGCTGGAGATTGGTCGCGTGCCAACCAGACCGTTATTTATAACGGCGCTAGTTGCACTAACTGTCCCAGCCCCTAGGTCAAATACAACAACATTGTGCTCTGGCTTTCCACGGGCATAGATCTGAGAGTAAAACAGGGCAACAGCACAAGGTCCAACCATCAAGTGTGACACGTTGAGGCCAGCAATTCTGTCCGCATCCATGATGGCATTGTGATGATAGTTCGTGAAGGACGATGGAACCCTAATGACGGCATCACCAACGGGATCACCAAGGTATCGCTCTGTGTTCTCTTTTACTTTGAGAAGAATGATGGAGAACATTTCAATAATTGTAAGAGTTGTGAGCTTGTCCATGTAGTCTACTTCGACAACAGGCTGTTCACCACTTTCTTTAATGCGGTAAGGAAGTTGCTTGATAATGGCCTGGACGTGAGCATCGTTGGATCGTGAACTAAGCAGACGCTTGACAGAAAACACGATGTTTGGTGCGTTGAACGCAGCCTGCCTCTTCGCCGGGTAACCAATTAACCGGCCTCGCTCGTTAAAAGAGACATAAGAGGGCATGAGAAGATATGACTCGGAAGCTGTAGGCATAACAGAGTTTGTTGAACCCCGCGCATCCGTTTCTGGGACCATCAAAACTGAACGTTGGGATGGCAGTAGATGTCGTGCATGGGATGCTCAGTCGGTCGGTTTGTTTCCTCTCCCATATGAGATGGTCTGGAGTAAGCGAACCCGCAGAGGAACGGGCTGGCTGTCCAAATACGATCGCAACTCTGGAACACAACGTTCTTCCTTCTTGAGCCCTTGCGCAACCAATTAGTGGCATGGAGACACCATATCGAGGTGGTAATGGTGCAAGCTATACGGACTCGAGTCATAAGTGATGGTTTCTTCGTTGTCATTAGCAACTTTAGGAGACTGATAGGTAGATTGTCCCCAAGACCTCCCAAGCTGTGAAATACCAAACAAAAACGTGATTCGTGTTGTCGTGTATATATACGAGGCACGAAGGGACGTGAGATTCCACAGGCTTCTCTTGCTCTCCGAGCAGCTTCGCCAGCCTGAATATTTGCTGTGCAACAAAAGGCGGCGGTCCCTCGCCATCGCCAACTTCCTCGTAGTAGCTCCGCTTCACCCATATCTTCAACCCTTTGGGAAGGCCAGAGGATCGTGTAGGTCGATTGTCATTGTGAGATGCAAGCTCCTTGAGGTCATCGATCTCCAAGACGACGTCATTAGGGGAATCGGTTGAGAAATTGTTTCCACTTGCCTCCCCTTCTACCCTACCTTGGCTCCCAACAGCGATATTTATCGCCTTGAACCGAGTTAGGCAAATAAGCCGTTCTTCATACCCGCGCTGGTTCATGTTACCAGAGCTATTATGTGCAGCGGGATTGCCAGTTTTGGAATCTTTTAATGAATTCAAAAGGTTGAAAACGTTATCTATCCTGTTATTCACCGGGAGGATTTGCGTGAATGTTACTTCCTGCATCTGGAAGTGACGACCTCTCTCATAGGCCTCGAGGAAGCAGCAGAAAAAAGGAGCTTGAAGGCGGACTCGGCAAGAGAAGGAGTCAGTCTAAATCGACAACATAGCTCAGGTTGAGGCCTGCGCACAGATTCCATGGCCTCATGTAAAATTCCGTATCCCAAACTGGGGAGATTCCACGTCTTTTGCACAGTCTGTTATGCGACTGGGAGTCCAAAACCCTGGATGGTCTCTTGAAATTCACCAATGTGTAAGTTGCTATCAATGAACTAGATAATCATCGACTTAATGAAGGCTAGAACCCCTTATCATATAGCACCGCCGACAGTGCACAGTTACCCAGAAATCGATCTGATGCATCATGACGAAAAGGACGACAGACCTGTGAGTATTTGCAATGATATCAGAATACTGATTGCGAAAACCAACCGTGAATGAATGGGCAACAGATCTTCACTAGCTTTACTGAGTTATAAGCCCCGTCGCAGAGATTTCAGCGTCAGCTCACCATCTCACTATCTGAAATTGCGTCCAATGACGGGTTCAGTGACGCGTGGTGAGCCGAGGCTGCCTACTCCCTAGCAATTGCCGAAATACTTCGCATCAGCACAGTTCGTTCTAGAGAGGGATCCCCCGAGAATACCGAAGACATCATCAGCAGCTCTGAAGTCAGGCGTTCGCTTCAAGCTGCAGCAGAACGAGACTACCCTTCCGCTCAAGCAATTTTTTACCCGATCAACCAAGCTCTCATAGCTATAGATTCCGGAACTAGGTAGATATCTGAGATCGTTCAAGGCAGGGTGCCGGATATTTCCATCCTAAAGTCCTGGCTCGGATCTCTTATAGCTTCGAAATGGCTTTGTGAGCTCAACTTTCCAGTTTGGCAAGATGCAAGACATGTTCTCAAAGACGAATCACTCTGGTATAGGGCTTAGTTTGTTTGAAAACACCTTTATCGATAGCTTGACTCTTGTGTCAATGTCCAATGAAATCGGGAGCGCTGGGGATCGCTTGCTACATCTCGCTGCGACTCAGGGACGCATTGACGTTGCCAAGTGAATCTTTGATAGAGTTCTATCTACCGATTTGGATAGATTGAATGAAAGAGTAGAAACGGCGGTTCTTCATGCATGTCAGAGCGGCCATTATGACGTTGAGAAGTTTCTCATCTCTGCCGGGGCCAACGCTGGGATATGCACTCACAATGGGGAAAATACTTTCCATTGGCTTTCTTCCTTTGCTAAGCCTGAGACCAATCTCTTTGAGCTTACTTGTCCGATCCGTAAGGCTGAAGCGGATCCTAAAAAAGTAGCTCTGAGAACACTCTGTTCAACCCTCATTTCCGTCACGCAGCCGGACCAGGCCACCACTTTGTTATATGGTCCAGCAGCATGCATTTGCATCGGCCAAGGTATAAAATGAACAGGGAGATTTCATATCACGTTGAAAACAACTTCGCCATGCTTATCACTGCTTCTTCACATAGCTCGATATTCATAAAGCTGTTTCTTAACTCAGATCACGAGATACCCTGGACTTTTTCAATGATTTGCATTTCTGCTTGGCGTTGAAGAAGCAAACTGGGGTGCCATGTCGCATGTCCCTTTCTGGCCATGCATGACTAATGCCACGTAGTAGAACCATTGTTTAGCCTAAGTGATGAAACCTTCTACCATAATCCTCGATAACAGTCTTTTCTCCATTAAACCCTGGCGTCAAGGGCCATGACCTAGGAACAGAAAGTATTGTACAAAATAGAACAGCTCATTGTCTACACTTTATGCAAAACCTAATGAGCTGTCCAATACGCCAGAGGCTAACCTTTATGTAAAAGCCACAGACCTCCGTCGGCATCGTGTGAGATTTATTAAAGTTGTGCGATTTATGGGCAATGAATTGGTAGCGCAATTCAACAAGCTTGGCCATATCTCAATTGTCGATGGAACTCGGTGGATAACTAAACAAGAGTACGACTTCTTAGTGCCTAGTGCATCAAGATGCTCCCTCAATTACCAAGCCTGGAACATCCTCTTCAGCCACGCCTTTCACGAATGAAAAAGAGTTAAATCCTTAGCGAAATTTATCCTTGCCTTAACATTACTTATAGGGATGCCTACTGTTATATATAAATCTACTATTCTTTCTTCCGCCAAGTTGGACTTCTAGCTTAAGTTTTATTCTGCGGCTTACTTAGTTTTACATATAAAGCTGCAGATAATACTAAGGCGAGACGTCTTCTAGATTGTTTTTAAGAACAAGATAAATTTTAAAAGACGCTATCTACGGAGAACAAGACAATAGAGAGCTACATACTTGATATCGCTTCTTTTATAACAGGACGTTGCCACTTGCCGTCACAGCTGTCAATAAACGCCATACTGCTAAGATAATTAGACGTAAATAGCCAGGGCTTTATATAAGGGCAGTTTACCTTCATAAACTTCCATTAAATGCAGGACTATATGAACTTTATTAGAGGCTGCCAAATTAATCTTATCCTAAATTTAATCCGCCTATCGTCCTCCGGAAATAGTACTAAGCATATACATCCTACCAAATCTATAATAATAAACCCACCATAGTTCATAACCCAGCCTTCTCGCCCTTGAACATTTTACGAATCGCTTCATGGACTTCAACCATTTTTCGTTGCCCTCGTATCCATCCTTCGAAGCTTAGTATGACTTGCTCCATGTTGGTTTCCATTGTCTTCAATGCTTCATCATAAGTGAAATCGGCCTCTAACGCACCACAAGAGTCGAGAGACTTAAGAAGCGCCTTCAATCGTCCCGTAAATGTTCTACCCACCGCATGAGGCAGGAGGTGAAACCTTCCGCGATGTCATAGTTGGTATCATAATGACATCTTATACTGCGTATCTGTTCGGATACATCTTCAAGGGCTCGTATAAATTCCACAAGGAATATGTTATGCCATCCGGTGACATCTTTGACTGAAAACAACACGATGCGTTTAATTGTTGCCAGGATCGGTACCTCTCCTGTATTCTGAGAGTATAAACCTGAAAGGTTGCATGAAGTCTTTTGTTGTCTGAAGGTATCTTGAACCTTGCGTCGCAGGATAATATGAAAGGCTCGGACCTTTCTATGGTCATGAAACGGATCAGCTATTTGTTTCATTGCTTGGGCAAGGCCGTTGAGCTGTGTGCACACATCTCGTAGCCAAGACCCTTTCCTGCGCAGAATTTCCTTTAGTCGAGAAAATTGGTAATCGGTACCAGAATTCGCGACATGCTGAATGTCTAAGAAGGGATGCGAAAAACGCCTTCTATCCCGATCATTATTACCCAAAAGAAAGATCCCTTCGCTCATTATACTTGCAAGCTCTCGCCAGCGCGTCAGGCGAACTTCATCAACCCTCTTCTGGATATATGTTTCTCCCCGGCATATGAGACATTTCATATCATCAGAGGCTCTAGTACCGTAAAGTCGGTCTTGAAACATTAACAAAAGGTTCTGTGCAAGTGAAACCGGCGTTAGAAATATTTCACTGTTGATGATAGTCAACGTGAACTGTGGTCCAATTGATAACTTTGCCAAATCCAGAATGGCACCAAAAAAGTTTGTTTTGGCCACTTCGAATTCCACTTCGGATTTGGGGAGAAACAGGCGTTCAGCTTCATCCAGTTCATATTGACTTATTAGCTGTTCCAGCGGGGTTGAGCATCCAGAGCTGAGAGCATGAATTTGTTGAATACCCTGCTTCGTATTCAACATCATGTTTTGCCAAAGAGCTATATCCTGTTCCCTTTGAGAAGATAAGTTAAATGCTTCCGGTAGACCTTGGGATTGGGGATCAGAGAGGAGCCGCTTTAAAAATGCTTTCTTGGGGTCTATTTCAGTCTTCAAAGTCATGTGTAGACTATTGCTGAAGGCTTCAAAGCTCTCTTGGAATTTCTTTGGAAGGCCTTTGTTAAAGACCTTTAGTTCTTTTGGTAGTGTTGCCCAGAAGTTGGCTGTAGAACGAAGTTGGCTGACAGAAATAGAAGCATAGATCCATAGTGCGAGCCGTACACGTCGCTCACGATCCAAAAAGTCTCTGAAAAAGCCTTCGGAAGTATCATTATTGGTATTCTGTACAATAGGGTTAGTATGCTAGTATTCTGCTTCTTGCGACATTACATACCACTCCTAGACTCCTAATCGATGATGTCGAGAAGCCATAACCTAACAAGAACAGCGCACTATAGATGAATGGCTTCTGCTCGTTGTCACTCTTGCTAGGATTGTTTGCTGCATTCTGGAGGTACCTAAAGATAGATAGCTCTGCGTGTCGATACCAGAGCCAAAGGCCTAGCGTGCTCCCTGGCTTCAGTGTTGACTCTTGCGGCGTTAACAATTCGTCCTCATATGGGTTGTCAAAATACCTGCCACTACAGCAGGTCGCGATAGAGCGCTAGACGAGGTCACTTTTGGAACTCCTTCCATTATAAGCAAACTTACTGTCCAGGCCAACCGATCGAGACCCGCTGGTTGAGAGTTATCACCGACAAACACGATGCCAGGGGCGTGTTTAAGCACTTGCTCTTCTACCTTTCTTATCCTTGACGCGCTAGACTTTTGGTATTGACCGTTGGGAAAGCAAATGAAACGTAATGCAAGAAGTGTAGATGACCATAGAGCCTCACAGCGAGAGTTATTAAATGCAGGGTACAGCATTAAACGCTCGATGTTTGTTAAGGCCGAAGTAACCACGGTTTCATCTGGGGCTTCGATCATAAAACGTTCATTCATTGCTGATGCTGGAGTAATGGGATTAGCGATGTGAGGACTTCTTTTTTTTTAACGATCAATCTGAATTTAAAGCGTTTCTCTAAAAAAGAAAATGAAAACTGGAGCCCATCATCGAACTTGACTTACGAAAGAAGAACGATCCAGAGTCTATGATGTCCAAGAACTGAGCTTTGGTACAGGGTCCTCGCCAGAGTCGTGGCTTGCGAAGAGCCAAACATGCTTTACATGGTATCCCTCCAACACACTAAAAGGTCGTATGTGAATAATCATCATCTAAGCAAGAAACTGGAGTCCAGTGTTGTATTACCGTGATATTCATTCGACGGCAGCGGATGCAAACCCCGTTCTGACGAGCCTGAGCCTGGCTTTCTGCCTGTTCTCTCGTGAGTCGACCTTGCCGTCCGGGGCCCCCACGTCTTCGTCGTGGTAGAGAAGTCTGAGATTGCGTTGCAGGGCCATATTGTTGAAGTACCATATTACTCCCGAGCTCTAATAAAGGAGGCGCTTCAGGGATGCTGTGGTTTGCCTGAGTTGAATGGTAGAAGATATCGGTTCCAACTAAATATTTTATTTTTTCAGCTTGTGGACTTGGAAAACCCTTGAAGATGTTGTTTTACCAGGAATATTTCCGATGCTAGTTGGGTCATCTTGAGGATACTGACGGTGTGCTGTCTCCATTGGATCAAGATCAGCTTGGAAGTGCTGAATGTTGCCCGGTGGTAGAAGGGCGTCATCGGTGAGCTGGAAGTTCGCAAATTGTGACTCGTCGGTTGGAAACCAAGTATCAGCTAACATCAGCATCAAATCTAAGTCAACTGCCGCTTCTTCGGTTGTGATATCGGGAGCGTCAGCCATAATGGAGTCCGCCCCCAAGAAAGATTCGTGACGTGTGTTAGTGGTAAGTTTATATACTCTCAGGTTCATTTGACATACCTGGAACTGTCTCTGGCATAGCATGGCCTGGCTCACCAATGCCCATTATGCATGACATGTCAAAATCTGGCGAGCCCATCAAAGACATATCAAGGTTGTCTAAGTAGCTCGAATTGTTTTCTTCACCTTCTTGCGGGGGAAAAGGAGTAAGCGGTCCACCCAGGGCTTCTTGGGGAGCAGAACTGGGCTCTGAGACATGGTAGATTTGGTTGCTTGGTGCCATGGTTCAATATTGAGCGGTGTAGTCCATTTGTTGTTGTGCTGGTAGTAATTTGGAGACGTCAACTGTCTCTTATACAATGAATGGAGACAGGCGCTTACCTCCCCACCAATGACGACTAACATCGGTGACCCACGGCCCCAGACTTCCAGCTGTGGCGTAATATATCCAATGAACAACAACATCGGTAACTCGATTAGTGGGGCGTAACATGCTGGCTTTGGCCACTAAAGTTAAAGCTTTCAAACAAGGCCTGATGTTTGATGCCAGAGCAAAAAGCTTGTCGCTTTCTCCATAGTTTCTCCTGTAACGTCTGTCGCTTTGAACCTACCCCGCTAAATATGGACAGTAAGTCATGATTGAGAGCACTTGTCGCGCTGGAGAAGGTGGGTTGAAACTGCAGTAAAGGAGCTACCAAGCAATTGCGGCGTGGAGGACGGGCAGGGCGCAGATATTGCAATTGGTGGTCTTTGGGAAAGGATTTGCCATGTAATGAAGGTTGAAGATAGTGGAATTGGGGTTAATACTTGCGGATAATTCAATAATTTCAGAATTTAAAGTCCCAGCATGGTATTTACCAAAGTGGGCAAGGCCAGCTTAATCCCCTGCTGGCGGATGTTAGGATATACCTATCTATGGTGCAAATTATATAGAGACTTTGGGTAGCGCTTAGCATTCTATTTTTATTTACTTTAACTTAAATGTTAAAGAACAGAAGCAGGTCTAAGTCAGATTGCAGTAGCGAGAACCTTTACTAAAGACATAATGCAACATTTGGTGCTGAGAGGAGAATACACTTATTTTATAGATTATATTAGCGAATTATAGAATCCGGGGGGACTGAAAACAAAAGACAGTAAAACGATTTTTAATCAGTGGTGGGATTTCATGAGCTACGTCAGCCTATTATATTGTTTATAGATTTTTAAATCCCTAGACATACTGTTGCTTAAACCAGTTTAAACTCTTAATGTTTATTATCTTATTGCATAGTGAAGGGATATAACTACCTATACATCTTGCAGCTGAACTTGCCTATCGGTGAGTGTTTAATAAGCTTCCTTCTCAGCTACCCTATGGTACGTAAATGACATTTCGTCGTCAAGAGAAAGACCAACTATCTTCATGCAGCTGTCAGTGTATTTATTAACAATATACATGAAAGAAAAAAAAGATGAGGGCTCCTAGGAACCTGAAACCAATAGCAATGAGGCACTGCTTTGTCGGTTACTCTTTCAGTGAAGTCCAAGAGCCTGGTGAGGCAAACTTTAGTAAATATTATTTGCATACTTCATAGTACCCTGTAAGCACTGTTTAACTTCCCCTAAGTCTTGTAGTCTTTTGAGAGCATATGCGAAAAGATTGTTCTACTACCATATGGTGATATTGTTACATTAGGTTCCTATCGGAACTTTATGATTTTTATCTGGCCTGAAGGGCAAACAAAGGCTACTCGCGAGCCATTAACATCCAACGCTAACCGGCGATAGTCGACGGGGATCCAGAGCATACGTTTATTCCCCTTCATAATCCAATCCATTTTGACGGATAAACCCCATCCAATACGCCCTGTGCCTTTGAACTCACTGGGTTTACCAACGCCCAGTATGCCAAACCGTGTGGTTATTCTCCGACCATTGTCTTCGAGTTCAGGGGTGCCGTATGGTGGAGCATATGCTTCAAGGGATCCAAGTTCCTTCACAACGTACGGGGGAGTCATGCTTCTGATGGCGAATGAGCTCGGAATTTCTTTGTATGTCAAAAGCCATTGACTGTCTAGCGAGAATGCGAAAGGCGTTGCGCCGATATCTGAAGGTTGTTCATTGACCCAGTGTCCCGAGTTACGATGCAGGACCTGTAGTCGAGGGAAGATGTCCGATATAGCAAGAACTTTCCAATCTTCAGAATATACAAATCTGCCTAAGTGCGATTCATCTTTTCTGAGTGGCAGAATTTCAGAGGTAATATGTTGTTGTGTCTGAGCATCTTTGGTCAAGTCCCAGATTTTCAACACACTTGTGACTTCTCCCTCAATGTCGAATTCAGACAATGATGACACGTACCGTCCATCGGTGGAGATCGCTATGTGCTTGGAAAAGTCCACATCAGAAGAATGAATCTGCGCCTTAAGTTTCGTGTCCCAAACACCGAGTTTGCCAACCATGTCCCTCATTGCCACTAGTCTATCATCAGGTGTGAAGCTGACCCCGTCAGGGCCCGAAGGGCCACCGGAAAAAAGGAGGTGTGTGCAGGCGTCTGTCACCGTATCCCAGATTTGTGTTTCTCCATATGATAACGATGCTAGCATACTGCCGGTGGAAGAAAATATCAGACCATGGATCCGAGGATTTCCATCAGAACAAGAATTTTGCTCTGATTGTTGGAATGAATGATCAAATGTCTGTACCGATGATGGCCGTTTCTGCCTCAGTTGGTCCGAGAGAATATCAGATAAGTCCCAAAGCTTGACAGTTCCATCCATGCTTCCGGATGCTAACTGATTCCGCATCTGACAAACTGATAGACACCAAATCGGCTCGGAGTGCCCCCTCAGCACCTTAACACAAGCCCCTGTCTCATCCCAGACCCTGATGAAGTTGTCAATTGAACCTGAGATTACCATGCGGCTATCTGGTGAGAATGTGAGACAACTCACACAATATTGATGACTCAAGTCGTGTTTGTGGACCCACCCCTGCGTATCAGTCAAGTCCCAGAGCCGAACATAATACGTTGACACTGCTGCAATCCGATGTCCATCCGATGAGCAGGTCACTGAATCGATCTTCTTACCGTTCAAGTCGAAGGTATGTCTGCAATCGCCAGTGGTTAGATCCCAAATCTTGACTTCTGTTTTACCTGGTGAGACCGCGGCAACGTGACTTGCGGATAATATGGCTACTTCGGTGTCTTTGTTGATAACCCGGTTGAGACCAGAAACTCTGTCTCCAGTCTTCCAGTCCAAGACGGTCAGATCTTCTCCAAACAAAATTACAACCTTATTGCCTTCTGGCAAGAAGAAGCATTGGTGGGCCCCGACCTCCAGTTTCTGTATTAACCTGAACGTGGTTGCATGAAGAATAGCGATGCCTTCATCGACTCCAAAGCACAACAAGAGCCCATCTGGAGAGTATACTGGCGCAGATGACCATGAGTTAGCCACTTCTCGATGAAGGAGGTCACCTGAGACTGTTTCGTAGACATCGAATATCCCCATGATTGAAACAGCTAGGTAGCGGCCATCGGGAGAGTAACTAGCGTGTTCTGCGGCATAGCCAGTATATATTGTTTGCATGTGAGCATCCCAATGGTCATCCATCTCCGGCTTGACGGCAACCCACTTAGGCATCTGGTAGGAGAATTGTTTGCGAATAACACTGCACTGGGGGCTGAATATGAGCGCAGATGCGTAAACCTGAAGGGCAGCGGTCTCAATAGCGGGCTTGTGATGATAGATAAACCGTCGAGCATCATGAATGAAATCAGTAAGCTCCTGCATTTGTATGTCGGCCTATACAAGGGTTAGTTGTTAACGTACATACTAAAAAGATCAAACCTTACTAGTGTGCTTTCTAGGACCAGGATGCTTGTAATTGCTGTGGAAAGCTCTTCCATCAGACTTAGTGCCTCTAGCCAGCATGTAAACTTCGTCTGAAGAAAATGCAAAACTCTTTTGAGGCTTGAAAGACCCGAGTCCTCCGTAGGGTCCGATTTGGAAAGGTGTTGAGCCCAATACACACATACATATTCAATAGAACACAATGGATCGGGGCTTGGAACTTCGATATCGACTATTAAGGTGCCTGAGGAACCGAGTCCATATATATCCTGTCGTAGGGTATTCTCCATTGCCTCAAGGCATCGTGACAATATTTGTCCATGCTGGTGTGCTAGCCCACGGGGGAATATTGTGGCATGAGCTTGGCTTTGAAGAAAATCCTTGGCTGATTGATGTACAAAAAAGATCTCCCCATCCTGAAGTGTCAGGAAGGAGCCACAAGAGGCAATGACGTCTTTTACATCATCTTCATCGTAACCAGCCATTGGCCCAACGAGTGCCGATATCTCTTCTGCCGAAACAGGCCGGTGAACAAGACAAACAGTGGCCAGAATCTGGGTTAGTCGATCTCTTTCGGAGGATTCTGCTATTCGATTCATCATGGCCTGGTAAAGAGCTGTAAGGCTGCGTGGAAACTGTCGTAGCTCCTCCAGAACGCGACGCTTGCTAATCTGGGAGTTGGCAAGCCTCTCACAAACCAAGGCTACCCAAAGAAATGTATCATTGGCATGAGATTCCATGTAGTCAAACACATCTTCTTTCAACTTCGTGTCGTTGACCCATCTCTTTGCTGCTAGCTCATCGACGCTCTTCTTGATATATGACTTGACAGCTCGAGAAACCGACTCGTGTTCTTGTTCAAGGTCAAGCGAGATCAACCCCGTCGCATCTACAAGCTCCTGGTGAATCTCAGGCCAGTCGCGGCTCGAGATAATCCACTTGGCAGTACAGGACTTAGATAGGTCCACGATGAGGTTTGTGAGCTTCGACCTGTTGATGTTGCACTCGTCCAGAGCGTCCACAAGCAAGATTGTGCCACGTAGACTTGGGTCTTGTAGCATCGTGGTTAGAATATCGCCGAGAAGCTCACTGCTGTTGATGTTGTTGAAGAGTTTGTCTTTTTGCTTGTCGTAACTTGGGCGAATCGTTGATATGAGAGACGGCTGATGATCGAGAAGAACATAGATCAAGCCTCTCATGACGGCAATATCGCTGGATAAGTCCTCCTCTTTGACGCTTGCTTGGCATAGGAAGAATGAGATGGGTCTAAGACTCTTTTTCAGTTCATCGATGATCCCACAAAGTAACATCGTTTTGCCCTTTCCAGGCGGTCCATTGATCCACAACACTCGACTTGATGAATCATTCGTGAATGTCTGGTAGGCGTCACTCTTCAGGATCCATTCATATGACTCCTTAAGTGGATCACCTTTCTGGCTTTGGATCCTTTTCTTGTCCATGCGAGGGTCCGTGATCAAAAGGGCGGCGAGACAATCCTTGTCTTTGTCGTCTTGCTCATTCTTTTCTTTCAATCGTGCCTCCTCTCAGGATCTTGCAGATACTCTCAAGCGCCTCAGCTTGTTCTACTGCAGATGTTTCAATCGTCCCGAGCTTCAACTTGATATCCTGGCTGTTGTACTGTTCTATGTCCTTCCGAATGAGACTTTCTGCGTCTTTGATAGTGTTGAGCTCCCCGGACCAATCATCAAGCTTGACTGCATCCCTTAGGATGACAGATGCCCAGTTACGATAATAGAGGCAAGCGCTTCGCATTTGAAAAAGGAGAAGCTTCTTGTAGAAGTCGATGATATGAGTTTCCAAGTTGGTTCTCAACGTGGCAGATGGAAGGCTTGAGCTATCCTGGGCGAGAACAAGGTCAGCCAAGTTCCAATACCACTCCATTCTTGACAAGACATGGGCAATGCCTTTTCGATTCAAGCCTGGTTCCTTCATCGGATTTGAAAGGATCTGAATTCATATCAGCTATTTTCCAGAAAGCAATTACAGACTTTGAATCAGACGTACCTCTAAGCCAAGGCCGACACCCGCCCATGCAATTCCAGCTTCAGAGGAATATTTTACTGCCTTGTCTACTACTCCTCTGAGATTGTCGATAGTTTCGATGATTGTTGATAGACTTTCCTTGTGTTTAGCCTGCCGCTTAGACTTCTCAAGCCCAGAATAGACCAATCTCCACATCTGGCGTGATTTGTCGCTTTTGCAGTGTTCCAGGAGCTGGAGCTCCTCGGGAGCCGTTGTATCAGCCCATTCATTTTGCACGATTTTGAGGATCTCCTGGTAGCTTTTGACAGTTTCAGGTTCTTTCTCTTCGAGAATGTTGTAGGCTTTGTTCCATAGTCGATCAGGTACACTTGGAATTGCGTTTTGTGTTTCAGCTGGAGTCGGAGGGACCGTTACTGGCTCGGTGGTCGCAGTGGATGGTGATATAATAGCCGGAGAGCTCACGATTGGTACGGTTAAAGAAGATCCTGTGGACTGATGACATGATGGAGTCGTGATTTGGCTAGTCGAGGCTGTTGAGGGCAGAGAGGCTGGCTGAGGCGAGTGTTGATTAGCCGAGTCTGAGGACAGCAGTTTTTGCTTGAACTTAGAAAATCGCTTCATGGCCACAGAGTGAGAGCTTGATGTCTCTTTCAAGGTTAGTCAAGAATTAGAGGAAAGTGAAATTAACTACGGTGAGCTTAGGTGCGGGGAAGTTGAAATCGTCCGAGCGGGGAGAAGTAAGCGTCGCAATCAGTAAGCAGAAAAATGCTTGGCAGTTGAAACCTGCATATGAGTACGCATCCTTATCAGTGATATGATTGGAAGCTGCGTAGGTAATGGATGGTCAGTCTGCAGCAGGATCAGCAACAGCGTACATGGTCATCCTCATCTGAGCCATGGCGGTAGTGTAGAGCCTTGGACAAGATTTCGTCGTGCCTCCTTTTTAAACTTGAACCTTTAGCCAGGAATTTATTTATTGAGCCTTGAGCGTCGGCGATCTTGCGAAGCTACAGTTATAGAAGCATGATGGGCTCATGTTCGAAGATCTGGAAAAGACAAGCCAAACAGATGCTATTCCGATGAACACGGCTCCATTGCAAGATCAGATCGATGCATTATTTTAGCCACAAGGAACCAGGCGCTTAATCACCCAGACATTGAAGTTGCAATCTGGTTAAGGCTATATAACACAGAAGCATGAGAGAAGTCGAAATTTATAAATTGGTCGCCTCCGACTATGCCCTCAGAGTTGCCCCTTGGTCCTGATGAGGATATGGGTCATTTATTACCTTCGAAAGAGACCTCTTTATCATTTCCTTTCAACCCGGAGGCCCTTGCACTAGCTCTAGAAGGGCCCCTGATGAGCAGTGGTGAAAGCGTTGAAGATCCAGCGTTGGCAGCTCGAGGCAACATGTTCTTGCTCACAACCAGAGCTCCCGAGGAGCCGTTGACTAGGTTTGACTAAGTAATGGCTATATCGGGGCATTCCACTAATCGGCTGTACGCTGGCTTGTTCATACAGGTCAGCCGAGGAGGCACTAAAAGCAAGAGTTATAACATCACTGAGGGTTATTTTTAGGCTTCCAGAGAGCAGGATCAGTCGATCCGTGACGGTCATGATGCATCCAGCTGGCTATCAGTTTCCAGCGGGTGCTCGGATACAGTTCCTGATTGTCGGAAAATCTCATCCGCAGTACGCACGCAAGTATGGGTCTGGTGAACCTGTTACTACTGGAACGTCGCTACAGGCATTTCTAGCCTCTATCGGTTAAGAATGTAGACTTAACGGCCTTTATTGGTGAGTATATTTGCCGTAGCTTATCCGATTCCAAATATTCCTCCTATGCCAGTAGGGTTAAAACAAGTAGAGGCGAGGCGAAAGTTAGAAACAGTCTTAGACTAGCCGGTTACAACAGCCGTTTTCCGCACAAGTCTGAAATATCCTCTTCTTAAATTCATAAAATCGTCGTAATGGCTCACAGATGCTGTAGGTGCTGAAGGTGCTGACAGTGTTTTCAACAACAAAGCTTTAGAAGTTCTGTTGCGCCGCCGAGATCATTGCTTAGCAAATCGCCAGTTTCAGCTTTAGTGGACATAATCAGAGTATTTCTGAATTGAGATATTCAAATGTCCGACATTAGTGCAAATATGGCTAGATGCCATGTCGTCAGGAGACGTCAGTACCATTTAAACTGTTAGATTTTAGATAACCATTCTTATGTATCTGATCCTGTATCCTATCCGCAGCTATGCACAGTAGTACAGCTTCTGACTATGGTAGATCCTCGCTGTATTCAACAGGCGGTCAAAGATTGGATCCGCCATATCAAAAGCTTTTGCAGTCTAGGCTACAGAATGCTCACTGTATCAGTCTTCTTGGTATGTATGCCAGAAAAGCTGCATATGACGGAATAAATTTGCCTTTCCTGACGCATGACAGGTCCTTGCGGTTCCGGCCTTGGTCAAGCTGATCAACGTGCGAAGGCATCCACTATGTGTTTTCCCATAACCATGAAGCGCCAAACTTGGCAATGTAAGCAAATAAATATCCTGGTCCTGCCCCTGGAGCCGGTTAAAGGCATCCTGGGATTCTGGGTTATTGAACACGTACAGGAGCGTGGCGTTTCGGTCGGCCTTGTATCATGTTAATTAATGTGGCCTTTTAAGTCGTTAGCCTCTTTTGCCTATCATAGCCTGGATTAAGGTAAAGCCCAGTTCCGGGGCTCACTTGAACCTTTATCAATGATGTTCAACGCATTGCGCTGTTGCAAAGCACTATAGACTCCTCTCCACCAAGACTACAGGAGCCAGAGTTGAAATCTTGTTTCGTATCACTCGAATCTGGGTTGGATAGGAGGAGCTCACTTTTAGGGAACTGCATGTCCCACCCTTTGAGGTTTGCGTCAATTTCCTCTTGTATAACTGAATGATGACACTAAGATGCCTCAAATCCCACTGCACTTTAAGATAAATCTGCAGTTGATGGATGGGACGCTTCTTCGGGTTCATCAACCACGACCAAAGACTGTAACTCGGAGTTTGTCAACATGGGAGGCACTATAATAGCACCGGCGGTGGCACCTCCTGATTGACTTGTTTCGTTTCCCGCTGCCACAACCGTCGACATGACTAGTGGTAATTGCGAAGACGGGTTTCTCACCAGTTTCAATCCTCGGAGCTTCCCGCCTCTTCGTCACTTAGACTGCGATACACCAGAGTATATGTAGGTTATGTTTCGGTCATGACAATGTTGGCAACCGAATCTATGGCCAGTACATCTGAGCTGCATATGGCGTGCTGGCTAAGTAGCTGCCTAACACTGGTAGACGAGAATAGTATACCTATTTCGCACGGCAACCATCGCAGGCGAAATGGACAGTACCTTACCCTGGCTGTGGTGGTGAACTGGTGTTCGATATGCATTTAATTTCCCCGTCAAAATCCTCTGATCGAAGTATTAAGAACATATTTATCTTGTTTTACTGACAATGTGAGGAATTCTTGACGAAACAGGACGCTTAGATGGTCTCTATGTATATCTTAATGTATTAGTTGCCGTAAATGCCGTGGCGGTTAAAGCGAGCTTTGCGCTCAGACGTTTCAAAACCAGCTACCCCAGCTTTTAAAGTCTTGACTCAAATACGCGGGCATGTAATTCTTTAACGTTGTATTTCACTTGCTATATCAAGGTTTTAACGCCTGCTGAATCGTGATTTACCGCTATCGAAATGTTTTCTCACAGGAAAAAACAGCAGGGATAAGCATAAGTTACCTTCGCGGTTTAGAGAAGAGCAAGAAATATATTGAGTTTGAATGCTATGGCTCCATGTGGAGAAGGACCCATAAAGAAGTTCAGGACCGGAACTTTCTTATGGGTCCGCCTTCCTTTTTGAGGTTCAGTAGCTCATATTGCGCGGCGAAGACCATGTGTCGCCCTTCTGAAAGCTGAAGCTTCTTTTTGAGGTTCACTTTTATGGGCTTGTCTCTTTATTTATAGGGAAGGAACCCTCGTCTATAAGCTAGACGATAACGAATTCTTGTTCATATCCTGCCTCATCCTTTGTAGGGATCCGTTTTTATAGTCATTTGTATATCAACATTGTATGTTTTGCCTATGCTCCTTTTGGCTCCTTGTAAGAAATATTGTAATAGAAATATTGTAATCTCGTTCATCCTGATGCATGACTATTGTGCTTTTTATTAAGATAGTCATGGATATCTGTCAGGAGGTAAGTTCATGTATAAAAACCATAATTTACTTCTCTCTTCGCGTGATGGTTCAGTCTCGGGGGCGGAGTTTGTTGTCGAGTGTAGCCTTGAGGTTGTTTCATTTGCTGGTCAAGGTAGGCGTGTGGCTCACCTAAGGGTAAACCCGAGGTTAATCCTTAAAGACTAGCTTATGCGCTTATTAATATTCCTTACACTATGAGGGCCTGTTAAGCCCTAATGTATCTCAACTCAGTTGTTTCCTCCCGCGAACTGACAGTTATGAAATATTGATATGTTGTGATCAAATTTCCTGTCGCTCGTAGATCCCTGTATTGTGGATGGTAATCCGATTGGACAGAATCATGCCTGAGGGCTGCGGTTCTCGCCCCAGTCTCCAGGATCAGGGTCTCGTCGGTGAGATTGGCACACCTACCTCTGTTCCAGAGCGTGATACTGGGCCGTCTGGCCAATGAGTTGTGGATTCAACGACTTAGATGCAGAAAGGTCATGTCAGACACGCAGCCTTCTGTTGTACTTCAAGAACCTGAGCTGTTATTAGGGCTATAAACAAAAACACAAAAGCAAATAAAATAAGACAAGTCATAAGTATTGCTCAGTCTTAGGTAAATGTCTGGCTTGAAGTATGTATCATTTGCACTTATAAAATCCCACCCTCTCGCATCATTTCTTCAGCGTCCTTCACCACCTTTCACCACCTTTCAACACCTTTTCAACACATTTGGGCAATGGAACCCAGCAATCTTAACTTGAATACTTATCCTCCTCTCTTTTCTGATAGTGGTCTTGCCTTGGACACTCAGCTGTCAATGTACCAGTATCCGTGTCCCGATGCAGAGGCCAACAATTGGACAGTTCCAACAATCCCACACAAGTCACCTCCGGTTGTATTCTCTTGGCCATATATGCCTATCCCCTTTGCATATTCCTATATCCAACAGTCCTCAGCAGCCTCCGCCGTCGTATTCCCGTCCTACCCAATCATCAATTGCCCCTATCAAACAGGCAGCTTCTCTTATGGGGAATGGCCACAAAACCTTACTGGAGTATATCCTACAACGGAATATGGATTATCTAGCCTACAACGCGATTCTGGACTTCAGCAAGTCGATCAATATCCGTTCCAACAAGCATCGGGCCAATATGATGGGGCCGTCACTCCGTGGAGCACTGCAGAGCATTTTGGGACCAACGTTGCAGATGCCCCTACTACCGAAACACAAGAATTGAATTGTCTATGCCCTGAGGATAGATTCCTTGTCGATTGCAAACGGGAAGGTATGAAAGGGTCACCGATCACCGCCGAATACAATAAAAGGTGGAAGCCAAAAACCGCTAGTGCGTTGAGGTCCCAGCTGTGGAGGGTCACACAAAGACATCCTGCCATCAATCGGATTCTGAAGTCCAGAATTATGAAGTCCAGAAACAGAAAGGCTCCCAGGCCGTCGTGACGAGTGTGTTTCTGGACCTGTTTGGTAATGAGGTGGATTGGATACTCTTTGCTGTTTCGGTAGCAGGAGACGGTCTTAGTGCTTTGTAATACTTATGGATATAAATGTTTGTGCCTTTTTATTGACCGTCCGTTCGATATGACGCGGAGGTTAGATGAAATGGCCCTAGGGGATAAAAACACCACATGACTGCCGGTGGGTCCTCCACAAATGGTGTGTAGCGTAGCGTAGTCTAGACCTTTGGCCTATCCTGTCATGGCCACCTGTTGCAGAGACGCGATATGAGAAAAGTCACGTAAACTTGGCTAGAAAAAATGCCTATTAAGAATAACGTTGCTCGGTCTCGGGAATGGATGGAAATCGGCATAAATGTGAAAATTGAAAAGATAGATTTTAGAGAGGAGAGCTTGCTCCGCAACGAAGATGCCGGTTACTTGGCCATGTTGACCCAGAGACACGTTGCTCCAGACCGCCACTACGCGAGTGGAGGGACAGTTGTCGCTTGGCCGGAAGACGGGTAAGGGGAGAGTTTTTGGGCGGCTGTTAGCGCCCGCTCGCCTGTTGTCTCAGCTATGTCACTGATCTGACAGGATCCGCCCGCCAGCCATCTCCACAAGCGAAGACAACGTTATCTTCGCTCAGCTTGCCCTTCTTGGCTGCGATCTCAGCTGCGCCAGCCATCAGCAAGTCCCTCAATGCGTAGGGAATATCACGCGATAAGAGAGTAAGGGGCTGAAGAACCAGAATTGAGTAAATTTGATTGCTGATGAATGGTTTGGAGCGTGGTCTGAAACATAATTAGTGCAGAACAGATGGACTTCCAACACTGATTGTCAAACGGAATGCTACCCTATGTGCTCTGACTGTGTATCGGATGTTCTCTGTTAAAGAATCTCCTTGAGTCTTTGGACAGGCTAACTACCAGTTGTTGCATTAATTGCAATGGGAAAGCTCGTCAATGGGTTGGCCCAGCAAAACGGTGATTGTGTCTGTGGAAAAACATGGGACAGGGCAGTAAACTTAAATTTACAGTGGACCCCTGAGCGAACAGCACAAGGAAGGCTTGACTAACGTGCGGGCCCCCCATGTCCGAGATCTTGTCGATCTCTGAGATCAGGCTGTGGGAAGTTATCCAACTCTCCGTTAGAAACAAGCCCAGAACATTTATCAATACCGACGATAGCGTGGCAAGGACCATACACTATGATCTCAGAGATAGATGCAACAAAGAATACTTCTGTGTTAGGCAAACAGTAGGCCTTGTCTGCCACAAGTCATTGAACATTTGACATGTTTCACAAACGACTGACATGGTATGAGGTACATAACGTACCCGAGACCAGGGGGCTAACACACCAAGGAGCGGAAATGTGATTGATCCATTGTAAAGGGGAAAGATGCTCGAAGCTGCGATGGGTTGATGACTAGATACGCGTTTTGCACGACCAGATGGCATCTGCACGCGCCCCCTGTGATGATAGTGATTCAAGTGGTACGTGGTCTTGCTCGCGCACTGTTTAATTGACCAGGCCCAAGCTCACACCAACGCCGGTGAGGTCTGTTGGAGGCCGGCCACGGAGTTGGCAGCCTGTCACTCCCATTACGAGATCACCATGAAGCGGGCGTCAATTCTCTGCGCTAAGCTTGTTCCGTCCATCGCTTCATCGATGAACAAGTTTGACACAGCGGCAGGATCCTTGTCCCGGAAGTTTGTGATTTAGTAGATAGCGCGATACGTATGTACAGTACAGTACTCGTCGTAGTCGCCCGAGAATCGTTAATTTCCGAGAGTAACTGTAACCTTCCCGCCAACTTTCAACCCCCCGGGAAGGGGACAGTAGCGTTGGTCAGACAATCTGAGTGAGAGAGCGTCGTGTCGCGACACCCCCCTTAGCATACGACAAATGGTTTCAATAAATGTGTTTGGCCTCGAGTCTTGTGACTAGATAGCGAGCGAGCTGGTTGACGAGAGGGTTGACGAGTGACGAGCTAGAGACGAGCTAGAATAGGAGCTGGAAAACGAGCTGGAAGTGGGCTGACAAGCGGGTCGACGTTCACCAAAGCTCTACAAGTTTGCTTCTCAGTGGCTGGCGCCCATGTGCATGCTGTGACGTCTACAGGTGTACATGGCCTACGGAGACAAGACAACGGCCCGCCAAAAAGAGGGCCTAGACTACTTACTACATGCTTACGCGCCTGGCTCAACAAGATCATACTGATTACTGAGCACATACATGTGTTCATACATCATGCCGCGTCAAAGCTTCTTTCTTGTGAAATACAATCATCCTCAGCGATGTATTTCAGGCATTGCCATGACAGTATTAAGAACCGCTAATGACTCATGGCGACCACCTTTGTCGTCCCACCGACATTTGTACCTACTCTTGGCTTGTTGTCCCGTTGGTTGACCTGTGACAAGCCTGTCGTACCGATTGGACGAACAAATCACCAGGCTTACTCGTTGTGGCGTTTGTGCCAAGTCTTCTCAGGCCCGGGCTGAAACCTTTCCGACTGGGTCCTACACACCCTTTCCTTTTCTCAGCCTGGTGGAAGCCCTGAGAATCTTGTCGTTTACGCGACGGCTATTGAGGAACAGGGCCATATGACGGAACGCATTGGGCGTTGTTGTCCCCAACGACTGCAAGTCTGCTCAAAGGTGGGAGGGCTGGCAGGCTGAATATTGATGCCACAGAGATGAATGCCGTTCATTTTAAAGCCTGAGCCGATGATGTCAAGACCATTTTAGACGACAGCAGTAGCTTTGGACAATCCAGAAATAACTTCCGTGGCAGAACCTAATGAGACAATCTACAGACGTTTCGGGAACAAATGTAAAGCGTAAGTCGGTGGGGAAATGCCCTTGGGAGGTTAAAGCGAGGAATTAGCGCGCGACGGCGCGTCTCCAACATTCCAGAGCGCGTCAGCTGCGATGTCATGGAATGCACTCAACCCCGCCTTTGTTAGTCGCCGCCTACTTCTACCATCAAGCCCAGAACGCATTTTTTTTTTCGAAGCCCATGTTGTGTCGATTTCATGAATATACATACAGGAAAACTTTCATCGCAACTCGCTTGTCGCAGCAACGCCAATGGAGCGACCGTTCCGTTCCTCCAGATGCCACGAGACGCGTGACAGGCCAAGGTGTTGAGTCTGTTGGTAAACAAACATGTCTACTTTTATTCACTGACTGACCCAAATTTGCTGGAGATGGTCTGCCTAGCTCTACGCATGCGGCAGACAACCATCGCGAGTTTCCGAGAACAAAACCCTTTCGATACGACCTTTCAATATGCGTAACACACTACTTGGCTTGGTCGAAACATGACCGCGCATTTGAAGCCTCCCACCCGCGCTTATCTATTTACAACGGTTGTCAAACAGATAAAACGAATCAACCTGCACATTAGATACCATGGATACCTGAGCAGCTCGCTACACTCGCTCCAGCTTCGGATAGGCTCGCGTCGATGCCACCTTGAGTAGACCTCCCGCGCCCCTTCGAGCCAATTCTTCTACGATAGCTAGTCGCAACCATGCCATTAATCCTCAGTTCCCTTTGAGCGAGCATTAAGATAGATCATATTACCGCGACAGGAAGCGTTTCCGATCCACAAACGTCTTTGGCGACCAATGCCTTTAGTCTCGCTCATCATCCGATCCTGCTTCAAGAACGAACTCCTGTTGGTGCAACTCGCTCCGCGCGATCGACTGATCAAGAAGTGTCCATGTTCAACGGTCGCATTTTAGAGCCCTAGACGCACGAGCTGTCTTCTCATTACGATACGGATTGGTACGCGAATTATACACCGGCCGACGATGTGTGGATCAAAGGTATGAACGGGTCAAAGGATAACCAGCCTTCTGATTGATCTTTTGGATCAGCAAAGCCCATAGGTAAGCTGGTTGTTGACTATTGCACCTTGCAGGATTGAGAAAAGTCTGCCAATATAACGTGTTTCTCGTCGTGAACCATCCAGTTCGATCAAACTGCCCCAGACCCAAGCCCTTCTTAGGATCATGGTACCCCATGTACAGCATTCTTTCATGCCTGCACCAGCTTCACGATTTTGCCCAAGCATCACGTCGGCACCGACTTTGAAACGGTCCCTAATACCAAAACATAAGTATTGAATCTTTACTGCCCCACGATAGATTCATTATTGAACGCAGATGGGAAGGCTTGACATGGACAAAGCGGAGTCAACATATTTTCAAAGAGACAGTGCTATATACAAGCCTCCAATGCTATTGTGTGATGATGACTTACAAGTGCATATAATAGAAAGACCTGCTGTTGACTGTTTTCCAACACACCTGAAAGTAATCTGAATCAGAGCTGATTTTACATGCTATGATGATTACCTTGAAAATAATGCTGCGAGATATCCGGCTTTCCTCCCGGCAGCATCATGCGAAACGGTCACCTTTGCGAATGGTATATATCTGCGCCTACCCTCGGAAGCCAAGCAGTAGGCACAACAGGAATCCAGAATTCGCATTTTTCGCTCGCCAAGATTTTAAGTCCTGTTGTCCATGAGCGATGAGCACCGTCTTTCTCCCCAATCAAGAGCTGTGCGTGAGCCAAGGACAAGTGACACACGGCGGCTATAAACCCACCACATGAGCCGAGAGGATGCGTGTGACTAACTTGTTCAAGCGCAAATTCCCAGCGCAGCATGGCTTCACCTGGCTCTAGCCTAAGATGGGCTATGCGTGCTGACGCCAGTAGTATCCTCATGTGTAGCTGTTGGTCGTGAATATCGTCTGAGCCGGGAGGCAGATCACCCAATAACTCCTGGAGTGTTGACTCTGCTGTGTCTAATCTTCTCAGCCGAATATTGGCCTCTACCAGTGCCAGAACAAGTCTTCGAAATCCATGACGCATGCGGTCACATGTATTAATACGCTCAAGTTCCGGTTCGAGTATCTCAATCGCTTTGAGGTACTCCCCCATCTCGCAGTACACATCAGCTAAGCTACCAAGCAAGACTCGACGTGAATTCGCAGGTATAGGCTTGATCAGTCCCAGTGATAGAAACTGCTCTAGGGAACCCCTGGCTGCATCAAAATCACCGATGGACTGGAAGTATCGTGCGGTTGTGCTCTGGAGCCGAAAAGTTACTTCCATGTCCAGAGTTGATAACGGCTGCTCCGCCTCCCACTCATAGGCAAAGGAAGGCACATCATTGTCGTAGCACTTGATCTTGTTTTCCATCTGGGAAATATGAATACGACCCTCAAGTGCATGGTCCCGACGGGTAGTTGGGCGTGGCCCACACCATAGAAAGTCGCGTATATGTGCTTCCGACTTGGCAAGTTCTCCATCAACTCGATGGAGTACGCTGCGGAAGAGCACAGCCGAGGCATGGAGATAGTAAGGCATTGACTTTCGCAACAGGAGTTTGGCCTGCTTGATGGCAACATGGCGGATGGCAACCGAGCCTCTCTCGCCAAATTACAGAACGGTCTCGACAACGCGGGTCCTGAGGTAAGCTGATATCTTGCATGTTTTTAGAAGCCTTTCAAGTATTGCCCACACTTCTTGTTTCAACGATGGTGACCTGAGAAACCCGTATCAGTGGTGATATACAAAGTGCGGGGACAGATCCTACCAGTCCGTGTTACCCTCGTAGCACGTTGGGCAAATAAAGCAAATGAGCTTCAAAGCTGTAGTTTCGACCTCTTCTATGGTTAGTGCGGCTAAGACTTCCGCGAAACTCGACATGAGTTCGGGGCTCAAGGACCAAGCTATGGTATTGTCTTCCCAGACTCGATCGGCAACCCCCAGCCCTGCTATGATCTCAGAGAGTTTTGCTTCGTCGCATAGAAGATCAACAAGATTAACGGGTAGGCCAAACTGAGCAGCGCTGGTTTGTTCTACCTCGCCGTCGGCGTTCCAACGTCGTTGTGGCAAGCGAACACTCTTCAACAAGATAGCCGGTATGTCGGTGCCGCCGGGTGCGTACATTACAAGGAATAACTGGTCTCTAGCAGGAATAAATGAAGTAAAGTCGCCAAACAGATTGTGATATGGTATTGGCAAAGAAGGGTCTGCAGGTAACAATCAGTGCCACATCGTAGTTACTATGTATGAGATTACTGACCGCATAGTTGGCTGAATACCAGGCATTGTGCAAGATCGTTGTAATTATGAAATGTTGGATTGAGGGATGATAAATGGCTGAATTCTTCTTGGTCGTTAATGCTGAGATATCGTTCATAACTACGTAGTGTCAGCACTCTCGACTATTGCCAATCTGAGGACATGAATCCGTACGTCGAAGGTGGGATGTTGAGTGGAAGCCAAAAGATTGCTCCTATGTCGCCAAGTCTCTGTGACATTTGAACATACTTCCTGCCAGGGTTTCCCATATCGGTCAAATTTTGCACTCCAGGGAATACTTCAGCCACTTGAGGAGACGCCAGCACCTGAGCATTCGATTTAGAACGAAGAAATATTACAACGCAGGCAAGTCGCCGACGCAGTTCAAGATGAACCTGATCATCCGAGCCCGCCTAGAAACCATCTACATCTTTGTCGAATCTTGAGCATACCCGATTGACAGGGGCGAGGTCAACCGAGTCTACAAAGAGGACTTTGTCGGTTCGTTGGTTTCGCGGTGTGATTTGATACTGCACGTGGCGACTGAGCGATTTAGCCTGCGCTAGAAATTGTCGCAGATCTTTCAGGTGGCGGTTTAGTGCACGGCCTCGTCGTAGTCCTTTGCCAGGGTATGGATTGCGCTGCAGAGACAACTTTCCATGTTGCAGATAAGGCTCAAGGAATGGTTCAGTCTCTCAATCAGCAAACTCTGAAGTGGATTGTCGTGCCACGCGCAGTTTTCGGGTCTGTTTACCAGTGAGTACAGGACGCGTGTCGCTGACCTTACTCCAGTCGAGCCAATTATCAATGTCTACCCTGACATCTTATCTGATCCTGTGGATCCTGTGACAACTGGTGGTGTGAATGCAACATTGTACCTGCTTTGATTCACTCGGAGCCATCTTGCTGTGAAAAATCCAATTATGCAAAGATCCCAGCTAGTTATCTAGGCCTCTCCACTGAAGGACAGTGTGTCTAGAGCAGGGGTTAACAAATAAACTGTTTTTTTACAGTGAACAATTGAAAATGCTGATAATCCCTGCCGTGCCCCATAATGACCATAACAACCTACCAGAGCTTGAAACCGAAACGCCCAGTCTAGCTTTCTTGGGGACCGCATCCGACGTAAAACCGAATGAGATTGATAACACCCAAGCTAATGGATCTAACGCGTGCTAAAATTAAGAACACTCGTGACACCCTCTCCGCTAAAACCTCGACCAGTCAGAGCTTACAGCTGGATCGGAAATATTCGTAGCTCGACCACCATGTAGCGTGACTGGGACCACGCGGTGGACCTCACAGGACACGCGAAATGCCGCTTGACCGAAAGCCTGGTTAAACTTATCAATCAAAATTTGACGCCATCTTATCAATCAGGACGGGACTTTTCATAGCCATTTCTCATTCTCCCTCCATCATACCACGACCGTCGAAAATGCAGGGACTCAAACCACCAAGTACCAAGCAGCTCAAGAATGAAGAGGCACTGGCCAAGTATGCCGCTTTTCTATGTGGTCTCATGCTTTTCGTTACCGCCATTCGTTGGCTGCGCAATATTTGCATCAAATCTCCACATTTGAAAACATCCGCATCATTACCGACTTACGGCTGTGAGGCCAGTCTCCTGGTCTTTCAGTATGTAAAAGCGTCCGGGCATTTAGTTGGCAATATACTCATACTCTTCATAGAATTCTGCAGAGACGTCTACCTGCGTCGTGGTTTGGGCGACCTTCCTTGGGGTTCATCGTGATGATCAGCATCTATCTTGTTGGCAACATCGCTTTCTGCTCAAACATACTTGCGATGCCCCAACTCTTAAATCATTGGGCCTCTAGGTTTGGATGGTGGGTTGTCTTATTCCCTTATGGTGTTCGATACATAGTTGACATATGTCAGGATGTGCGCTGGCAACATGGCGCTTTGTGTCTTTTTAGGCCTCAAGAACACGTCCTTAGGCCCCCTGGCAGCGGTTTCGCACAGCCAACTGAATGTCCTACATCGCATTGTTGGTTATACAACTGTATTTCTCCTGGCTCTTCACGCCCTTGTGTACACGATACATTTTGGACGTCAAGGTCGCTTAGTGCAATTGTTAAAGAAGGAGGATATCGAAGGCATGGGGGCCGGTGTTGCCATGCTTATCCTACTAATGGGAGTGTTCAGACACAAGCACTACGAGCTGTTCTATGCCAGCCACATTATTGGCTTTATGGCGGTTGTTCCCTTGACAGCGCTGCATAGGCCAAACTGGGCGAAGAAGATTCCCACGGTGATGCTCATCATATTCAGCATGTGGACATTGGACCGACTCGTGCGATTGACCAGGTTATTATGCAACCTCGTTAACAACTCGGCGACTTTCTATCCTCTTCCAGATGGAGGAACACGATTAGTACTTAAGAAGCCTGGCATGGAAGCCGCCTTACCGGGATCACACTGCTTTTTATGGATTCCGAGACTTCGATTCTATGAGAACCATCCATTTACCATCGTCAGTAATGACTCCTCTGGTCTAGAGCTCGTTATGAAATCATATGAGGGGTTCACCAAAGCTGTTGGCAGCTTTGCAAGTCAAAATCACAGGACTACTCTATGGGCATCGATAGACGGGCCATATGGGTCACTACCAGACATAAGCAACTACGATAAACTAATTCTTATTGCCGGTGGAAGCGGAGCTGCCTTTACCTTTGGAGTCACGAATCGTATCATGATGCAGCGTGAGAAGGCTACACTCCAGTCTATCGAGTTTGTATGGGCGGTGAGGCGCATAGGTATGTTTGAATCAAGTCCTGATACTCAGAAGGCTTCTCTGATGACTGGCAATTTTTAGAGCAGTTGAACTGGTTTCGCCGCCATTTGTGTAACATTGTGGAGTCTGGGTATCCCCTCAGCCTGAAGGTCTATGTGACGGGCGAACGGTCAGTAGGTGGCTCAGTTGCAACAGTACTTGACGCCACCGACTCCCAACCGTCTCCATGCGGCGCAGAAAGGGAAGTTCTTCTAAGAGCAGATACATTTGACTATGAGACTATCTCTGAGATGGACAATTTATGCGGGTTGACTCGTCAAACCACCTGCGAAGAGCTGACATCCAACCTTATGTTTGAGAAGTTGAATATTGATGGAATAATTAGCAAAGTCGTGGGAGCATCTGGAAGTCATCACAGGGTGCTCCTCACGTCTTGTGGGCCCAAGTCGCTTATGGATGCCGTGCAAGATTCGGCAAGTAAATGGAGGATGAAGCGAAACATTAGAATAGATGTCCACTGTGAGGACTTTAACGGCTGCTAGAATTACATTAGATAAACTTAGAACGCATTTTATTCTGATATAGATAATTTCTATACTGTTTGCAGTTGAGTCTTGTTGGCCTTGGCATTCGAGACGCCTGAATGGTTATCGTGCTCAGCTGGCATGCACGCAGGCTGGTATTGTAGGCGGTTTCAACGGATTCAATGCCGACATTATCACTGACACTCGTGGCTCGACCACTCAAATTGCTGGCTACACATCAGCTATGCAACAACATTTTCACAAAGTCTTCTGAATGGTGCTTTTCATGGCTGAGGTCACATCAGAGCTCCATTGCGACCCAAAGCCAATCGCCGTGACGAGGACGATGGAGGCGAGCTTCCAAGTCAGTGGTACTGGCTGACGACCGTCATTTTCCGGTTTCGTACAAGGTTGTGAAGTCTGCGACTCAGACAGAACGTGCTCTTCCTTAACAGACACGTGAGGTGGTACGAGCTTCTCTTCATTCATAAAGCTCTCCGGAATCTGTGGTTGAGCCAAGAGTTTGAAGGTTGATAAGATTGTACTTGATGGATGAGATTAAGACAGTACTGGAGGCCAGGATGTTGAGGGTTGGTTGGATTGAAAGGCAGAAGATGGGGGCGCTTTACATATTTAAGTTTGGCAGAAATAATATCCATAGTCGTTAGTTCTCCACAGACACCGAGCTAACCTCAAAAGATGTCAGAGTGCCCGTAGTAATCAGATTGATAAGATGTCTGCTGCCGGCGTCGGATGAACGGCCTAAGCTAGAAAGGATTAGTGAGGGTGCACTGAAAAGTTTCTCAGTGATAGAATCAGAGGGTCAAAATATTTCGTGCCAAGATAATCGATCCACTCGAGCCACTTTCAAGGGGATTCTTCACTGTGACGAGGCGTCACGTTCTCTGAACCCTGCTAACTGTGAGCACTCACTACTAAAATTCTAGACTCCGAGTTTGGCCTAGGGCAGAGGTTAAGTCTTATGTCACTCACAACTGGATTGGTGATTTCTACTCAGAGGAAATTTAGAGATGAGTAAATATTTAAGAGAGCTATAAAAAAGTTATAAAAGCGTTTTTATGGCCAATTCAGACTGGGCGGAGGGTAAGAAATGTTACATTCATATCATCACACACTCCATGGCCTATCCGGAACTCTAGTTAAGTAGATATTTATTCTTAAGAGCTACATCTTGCGATCAGGCACACAAATGGTAGCTATCCCAGTTAGTATGCCAACCCCCGATGGTCTAGGCCACAATGATTCCTGTCTCTAGATTCCCGCGTAAATTTAAAAGCAAAAGGGAAAGGTAAATGCGGTTAAGTGTTGGCCTACATGTTTTGGCCGATAGAGATGCTCGCATACCGGCAAACAAATAACCGATAATAAGACAGGTTCTATTAGGCGCAACGGCCTGTACAACAGATGTAACAATTAGAATTGAGCTGCCGAGAAAGGTCATGTCACGTCGACTGATCTAATCTGCGAGCCGTTGGAAAGGACTGGCTACAGAACCACCAATAGACATGGCAGCGAGAATGACACCGAGGCCAGCGCCGCTCACACCAACGTCGATATGCTCACAGAATGAGGGGATGGCATTGGTGCTGCCGATGACGCTCCTGTCAATAGCGAAAGAAGCATAACCTATGATTTATCAGTTAGGGTTACGTAGAATCCGATAAGGAGCTGTTTGCTTACTCAGGTCCTCGATCAAAATGACAATTGCCACATGAAAGACGGCCTTTGACCTTTAAGTCATGGAATCCTTGGCCATCTCGATCTAATATTGTTCCGATTTCAGCTCGGAAATGCTGATTCTCAGAGCTATATCCCGTAACTCTTTGTCGTTAGCCACAGCGTGCGGTGTTTGATCCGTAAGAAGGGCAATTTGTTGCTGATAATTCAAGGATTGACCGTGAAAACTCTGGGTCTCTGATCGAGATTGAATAAAGGCAAAGCATTATAAAATGGAAGGTATATTTATATATATATGTAAATCAATGCATAAAAGAACATCACACTACCCTAGATCCTCTAAATCGACATAAGCGTTGTGATAAGGTGGTAACTTTTGCGGAGCAAGTCTGGCCACAAACGCGGGGAGATTTAATCCCAGCAAGGATTAGCTCCTCTTATATAGAGGTAATACAGCGACGGGTAATTAAACCATTGTGATCTGCAGAGATTCGGACTGCGGGTTATGTTGCGGACTTGATGCCGACACTAGGTTTTAGATCTGCAACACGCTGGGGACTAAGAGAGCAATTCTTTTCCGAATCACCTTATCATACTATAGAGTTCATCTATTAGTAAACATTAAATAGTTTGCTAATCATGAGCTATATGGAGGTTGACTAGATAGCTAATAAGGTGCATCACTCTTCTAAGAAAGAAAGCACTAAGAAGTCTGAAATAGCTAGTTCAATGACAGTCTGGCCCTTGACAAGCTACCTGTTACTAACAATAAACATTCTCAAGTAGAGGTGAAAGTCAGATTGTGCACATGCTCATTTGCATATGCGGGAATAAAATCCGTAGTCAAATACCAGCCCGGCTTCTGCATCTTGTCCGAGATAACCTTCCCATTGATAACCAGGTTTTCAAACGTGACATTGCTGATGGTTCGGTCCTCATCATAACCGACGAAGATAGACATGCTGGCCTTTGTTCCAGTGTACTTCAAATCACGCACCAACACATCCTTGATCCCTCGGCCCGGTGATGTGTTGTACTTGGTATTGTACATGACACGGAAGTTGATGAGTTGGCCAACGCGAATATCTTCGACGCGCACGTCGTCGATCAAGACGTCTTGAATCAGATTGCTATCTCCGGGATTGAGTGCGATGGTTCCTTGGTAGTTGACTTGTCCCTCTCTTTGGTCGAGGATATCGATGTTGCGAATAGTTAGACCTTCAATGGTCTCAGGGTCCTCAGTATTGCCATGGGTTCCAACATTAATGGGATGTGCCACATCGGCCCAAAGGATTGAGTTTTGGATCGTGATATTAGTCGAGTTTCCATACCATTCATCTCTGTGAGCGTAAATCGCGATACAGTCATCGGAATTGCGCAAGAAGACGGAATCAATAAGAATGTTCTCGCTGCAAAACACATCCATTCCATCTCCCCATTGTACTGCGCTGAAGTCGCGCCAATGACTGAATGTCACATCCTTTGACTCGTAAGCCCTAGGGAGGAAGTTGATACCAACCAGACGCTCGATCAAGACGTTTTTGGATCGGTAGACCTGTAGCGAATTTCCTTTTGAACTGTACAAGAGGCCTCGTCCACGTATGGTTACATCACTCGAGTTGGTCACAGTAATATCAGGAACTGAAACTACTGCTCCACCAGCCAAATACAAAGTTTTGCCGGATCCAACTTCGAGCGTAGAATTGAGCTTGTGATTGCCAGGACCGTAGTATATAACATCTTTATCCTCTTCAGATGGCACGTTCGTGTCAGGAGGATTGGTAAAGATGTGAAGAACGTCGAAAATGTCATTGTTGACTTGAACAATAACATCTCGCGGCTCGCTCAAGGTGAAAGTAATAACTGAACCAGACTTCTTGGGGGTCAGGTTGAGAGAATAAGGTCTGATGACGGCCTTGGAAACTCGTTCTTTGAGATATCTGGCTTGAATCTCTACAGTGCCGTTGAAGTCGAAGTATGCCAGAGACGAAGTGTGTTTAATAGACCCGCCGGTGGTGAAGTTGGCCTCGCTATGAACAGGTTGATATGTTTCAATCTTTTCCCACTTGCCACCTGGAACGCGAGCTTTGACATCGAAAGAGGTCGCGATAGGGACGCCATCGGGAATAGGCCAAGTCTGAAGAAAGCCTCGAGGGGCCGATGCACCCTCAGTAATGGTACTTTGACCAAGAAGGAGGAAGCATGCCGATTTGACAGCAGTGCTGAGTCTCATGGTTATGATTGGTGTACTGCAACACAGCAGACAAGGCGGATTATGAATATGCCAGTAACTTAATTGAATTGGTAAAATAGGAGTTGGAAAATAATAAATAATGTATTGGGTCCATGCTAGCTACGTTACTATTTATCAACGGAACTCAATACTGCTAAAGGTTCAGCCTAATAAAGAAGCATTTTCTTACGGAGCTCACTCGGCACTCCAATTCCCCGCTTCCCCGGATTTGAAAGCCTTGAGCTAATATGAAACCTGCAACTTGGCATGCTGATCTCGGAGCCACTGCCGATACTTTTCCCGGCTCCATATCCTGATCGGCAATACACCATACAAGAGCTGTAGTCATCATAATAATAGCGCTACCATCAGTATCGCATCCGAGCGCCGGAAACACAGTAAGAATTTCCAACAAATTATCCGTCGGTTTTATGTTATGGTCTCAGGCCAAGAGGCATGATGTTTTTAATTGAGCCGTAAAGAATTCTTCCTTTAACCTCATCAAAATGAGACATGGAAATGCAGGTATGGTATCAACACAAATGGTCATCTTTGGAAACTTGGTAGGATCATTGATACCGCCAGGTTTCGTCTTCCGTTGCCCGAGGTGAAGAACAGGCATTACGCTGTTGCTGATGACGAACAACGGTGCCTCTCTCATCTGGCTACTGAGCTGAGGCACTTGGGCGAGACAATTCAAAGAGCGCTGCATTATTGAAGACACATGAGATAAGGATAAGCTCAGCCAGTGTCTTATCTTTGTATCGCAGAAGAGAGGAATACTCTTCCTAATTGTTCCGTGCCAATTGTGACTGTAGAAGGCAAGGACATCATGGCATACCAGATTCTCCACAATAGAAGCAATTTCCGCCAGAAGATCTAAATGTAAATCTTGAGGGATTTCGTGTATCTATTCGTGGATAATTTTGATGGCTACCTCGAAAGCCTCGGGCTTGAAGATACACAGATCACGTGTCACAACAGCATTGCGGGGTAGAGTAAGCACTGCGGACATTCCCAAGCTACGCTTGAATGTTGAAATAAGCTATAAACATTCCAAGAACTTTCTCATGGATTACATTGCAGGCCTCCCGCTAGAGATTTTCCTTCAGATCATAGAGTATCTTGGGTCGTTGAGAGATTTGAGCTCCCTTACTCGTTGCGCTCGCCATACCTGCTGGCGGGCCTCCCAAACGCTCTTTAATATTACCTTTGCGGGTTGTTGTAAATTCCGACGTCCTGAATTGGTGTTCCAGAGGTTCGCTTTCCGCGCTATCAGCCTTGACTCGCAGCGTATGATGCAATGGTTGGTCTACCATGAGTTGAGTAGCCGGCTGAATGAGTTAGTTTTCTCTTTCCTCTTCTTATTCCAGTATCCGTCGCTCAGCTGACATCAAACCTGTCAAGTTTTGTACCTCAACTTAAGTTAAAAAACATTACTTATCTCCACCTGTCTATCATCGGAGATGCTCCGCATGTTGCAAGTCATCTTATCAAGCTTGGCACAGATCTTTGGGAGGCTGGGGAAGGTTACCCAGACCTGACGCCTCTGTGCCTCGCTGTAGCGCAGCCACATAATAAAACTCTCCTTGATGCCGGCCTTCGCATCGCTTGCGGTTACTCTCTACCAAGAGCAACAGAGTACCTGTTGACGAGGGGGGCTGATCCGAATAGGTTGAGCCGGTTTGGACTGGCTGCTATTCATCTGGCTACCATGAAAAAGGTTCCGTGGCGCAGTTTTAGAGGAATTTGTTACCTCCTAGATGGGCGAGACGACTTATACACCCGGTGGGAATCAATGTTAAACAGCACTCTCTACCAACTGCTTCGCTATGGGGGGGATCCGAACCTCAAATCGGCGGTATCCCGTATGCATCATTGTCAGCATACATGTTGGCGCTCAGCAGATTGCAGTCACCGCGGGCAAAGAGTCCTTCATTTTGCCTGCGGTAGTGGCAACGAAAAGATGGTTGAACTGCTACTCCGAAACAGAGCAGATCCAGGATTATATGATGATGAAGGCTATCTCCCTCTATTCTTTGCTTTGAGTCAAGACCACGCCGGAATTGCCATATGCCTGTTACAAGACCATGTTGAGCCAGGGCATCTAGTCGTCGTCCAGGCGAGCCAGAGTACGGCTCTTCATGTTGGCTGTCGATTTGCTTCGCCAAATGTGGTGGAGTTCTTGCTGGATCGCCGTGCTAATCCAAATGTCTCTGACTCTCATGGGAAAACACCCCTCCATGAAGTTGTCTGTCAAAATTGCCCGGAGCTGGAAGATCGTGTTATCCAAACTTTACAGCTTCTATCAGATCACGGAGCCTCACCTGATATCGAATCAGAGCAGTTCACGACGGCTCGCGATATCGGTATAATGTGCCTTTCCCCACGGATCCGTGAGATGTTTACAACCCCCCCTCTTAAGGATGTTCCAATTCCTCGCAGTCGTCTAAGAGCTTCTAAACTCAAAGCACCGGTTTCGAGGGATCCTAGTACTGGTGGAATTCTCACGCAACAGCACAACACTCAGCTAGATGCTGACAGCAACGATCCCTTTCCCAGCCTAGGAAATTCTTCGACGGTCCAGGACGATGATGCTAAGTTCAATGAACCGCAAGCTGTGTGGTTTGACAAGCCAGTAATAGAACAACTGTTTACTTCCAGATCATCGTCCTTGGGGCTTTGTGATAATATTGCTAGGCAAGTACCGTTGGCAGCAAAGTCCTCAGCTGATGAAGTGGATAGTAAGCAAAAGGTGCCAGAGGTTGTAGAGAACGCGCAGGGAGCCTTTTTAACGTCAAGTTCTGCAAAGTTCTGGGGTTCGTTCTCGCCACAGCCTCATCAAAACAGCCGACCTGCGCCAGAATTGATTGGCGAGACTAAAGGTCCTCGTCACAAGAATCAGAAGAAGAAGAAATGGGTTGCTTTAGACATCATATAATGAGCCAACGCTGGGTCACCTCTAACAGTCAGGGGCTTCGCAATCTTAGATAGAGTCTATGGGCAATTAAGTCAGCTAGCGCCTCAGGTGTTTACATTGAACTATTAGCACTTCTAGTATCTTCTACCCGATGTTAGGCCGATTTTGTCTCGAAAGGCCGAGACATAATTTCCAAATGTCAAGAGTCACCAGGACCTTTAAACCCTGACGCCGTTGAAATAGCATCACTCAGGGACAGATCTGGCTGGCAGGCTTATAACGAAAGTGCCGTTCCAACTTTCAGTAGATGGATCGCTGTAGTCGGGCCCTCATCACTTTCCATTTCCTCATTACGTTATGGTTTAGGCCCGGGAGGGCCATCCAGTAGTTTTTTTGACAGTTGTTTTTCCTTTCCTTACGGGAGTTCTTAGAAAGCTTTATTACCCATATCTAATTCTCTCTATCCTCAAATAGAAGGGCTTATACCTATATATACTAAGAATAAGCTAGATATCCCTTTTTAAACCAAATATGTAGATTGATGGCTTTTTTGCTAGAGGTCTCTGCTAGAAGCTTAGTTGGAAATTTACAAAGAGCACGTCGGTTTAACAGTGGCTTCACTGTGAAGCTAGATACTTGTTGTAAACTACAATTAATATCAGGCCACGTCATCACTTTGACCCCGCATGAGACTTATCACTTCCCTGTGATTCTTGTTTCCTCTTCTCTCACAGAGCAGCCAACCAGGGCATACATCAGTGAGACAAGAGAAACCAGTGCAAGTCCCCAACCAACCGCGAATTTTATTACTAAAATTAGTCTACCTTTCTAATTGCCGCCCCTCTCCATTGACTAAAAGAATCACCAATCAGGGTTAGACTGCAGTAAACGTGAGGCCAACGTCTGTATTGCTGCCTTATCCCTGGTGGGCCTCCCAGATTTGTTGGGGTCCTTTCTTGTTCCCCTACTAATTTTCTCATTTCTAATCCTCAGCTACGACCCAATCTCCTCGGTGATTTAAATAATAACTTCTTTAATCTCATCATGTTTACCTGTAGAACATACAGGCAGCAGTTTCCGGCCAGTTAGCAATTGCATCAGCAGCATATAAACGCTACTGGTCATAAGCCTCCTTCCTTTAAGTGTAAT
>JABEEQ010000986.1:0-28873 GCA_014824365.1 Fusarium sp. NRRL 66894 | reverse complement strand
TTACTGGTAGTGCTTGATATGGAACTTGTAATCTGATGCTGATAGTACCAAGACGAGAGTGCTGGTGTTTCTGAAGTTGCTGCCCTCTTTTAAACCTGCAATGAACGGGATTTGTCGTTAAAACATTGACAACTTACAAGAATGGCTTGCCTTTTACACGGTGATCCTCGCCATTTGCAGTCTCTTTAACGGCGGTCGTAAAATAATTGGCTGTTGTTCCGGTCTGCGCAAAGTGGAGAACTTCGGCTTAGGTTCAGGACCTTGCATCCGCGGAAGGTGGACGTCCAGTAATCAAGTAAAAGAAACACTTGATTGGTAATGTTTGCGTAACTTTTCTGACCGTGAGTCGTGATTCTGCTTCAGCTGTGTGCTTCAAGTAAATATGATCCTGACTTGTCATGCATTATTTGTGAAAGGCATCAACGCCATGCGTCATGGCGGTGAGAATGGATTAAACGCAACATCAATTGACTAGTGATATTTATTGACTCTGGTAATTGCCAAGCTGCTACGGGGAGCATTGGCTTTCGTTAATGATCTTCTTGTACCTAAAGCAGGTGGCTTTTAACCTCAGTTGAGTGCTGAAACGTTCACGATATCTGACTCTCAGAGAAGCGAAGACGTATTTCAAGGAAAATGGAATGTTTGATATATTTACTACCAGCACTGTAACAGATTGGCAAGAATTAGTATCAGTAACTCTAATTAATTCCATCAGGTCTGGTGCGTATCATCGAAGTTGCATAGCATCGACTGCACGATGACCCCGGCCCTCCAGCGCAGCTAGAGGATCCTGAAGACAACCATACAGCGATGATTTGAACAAATAACCCATCAATTTGAACTATCCAATGTTACCAATCATAATATCTGTAGGATTTCTCCATTACCACAGGAAATTGAGCTTGCGGATTCCTCGTTTTGGCTTTGAAGGAGGGGATGGGTCCGCGTTCGCGATATCCAGGAATGCTCGGATGGGAATATCGTCCAGCGGAATAATTTTGGTATTCTTATAAAACTTGAAGCCAAAGTATAGTAGCAGGACGAAAGGGATATTGATGTAGGCGGAGACGAATGACTTGGTCTTCCAATGCCCATGGACAAAATTCTGCCAGTCTGATGTGATGAGAATTAACACAAACAGGCTTATACAACACCAACTGAAGTAGGGCTGAAAGGGTGACTTGTAAGGAAGTTCATTCCGGTCAATTCCTTGCTTCTTGCAACCGTAGAAGAACCGGAGATAGGTTGTCAGGATGACCTTCCAGTTGACGAGAATCGCAATAGAAAGCAAATCCTTAAGCCACGTAAAAACTGTAGATGCCCCATCAGACACTGTCAAATACCCAAGGGCCATGAATAGAGTGAATAAAATCACTGCTACATACGGGATTCCAAATCGGTTGAGTCTGGTAAAGACTTTGGGACCATGTCCGTTCTTGGCCAGTCCGAAGAGATAACGAACATGCAAATTAGCGTCATATCTTTCCGACCCAGCATTGAATAATGACTCACCTGTCCAGTATCTGAAACCCAACCTTTCACCCTCAGGTCCTCCACCAGCGATGATTACTATTGCCATGATATTGACGATAAAAGTCAAGGCAATCTTGAGAAGTGCAAACCCAAATTCGAGCTCACCAAACACACGAGCGAATAGGCAGTTGGTAAGGGCCATAAGGAGGCCGAAAACGGTAATCCACTTCATATAAATTAGCTTATGGTTTTGCATTTCAATACGAGAGGGATACTTGCCACTGCATTATTTACTTCTACCCAGAATGACATTAAGACTACAGCAGCAACAATCTCAGTAGGTATAAAGATTAGTCCCTTGTAGACCAGATTCCAGCCATTGGCAAAAGACAAGGTTGGGTCAACAAAGACTTCAGCATAACGAACAATGCCTCCAGATAATGGAACCAGAGCGGCCATCTCAGCAACGGCAAGCACTACACCTGCGGCCGAGAAACCGATGAGTGTGTAGCCCAGGAAGGCTCCAAGTGGCCCAGCTTGAGCAACAGCGCGCCCAGAGCCAAGGAAAAGGCCGGTGCCAATGGCGCCCGGCAAGCCATCATCTGAAGGCGACGCGACTGCAGCCCTTTGTTCATTTCCTTGAGTTCGGACATGTCAATCGGGGCGTTTTCGATGGCAGTATCTCCAGTGACCATGACTCCAGGAGCAAGGTCTGACGAGGAGCTTTGGTTATCAGGGATAGCAACAGCCTTCTCGCCTGACTCCATTTCGGGGGCTTTCGATTCCATGACGGTTTAAGAAAGAAGACACGTGAATCTCAATAAAGGTTGACAGTATAGACCAAGTCATTTACGATAATGAAACTGGCAGTTCTTACGATCTCGCAACTGGCTATGCAGAGGGGTAAATATCCAGGGAGGTTGTCGCTAAGGATGGCAATAAATCACGATATTACGTGACTACCCCGGCTTATCCCTATTGCCAAAACACAGTATCTTAGGTAGAAAACTTCCCAGGCTTGTGGGGTCCCCGGATTCAGGATCCCAGTTTTGGCGTTGTAGAGGTACTTTCTTCTTATTCGAGGATGCTCCGCGGCTTTGAGTCTAGCCAATTTCATGACTTCGGATCTTACTGTGATTAGTATATCTTCCGCTTCGGCTCTCTGACCGTTTCCTATTAAGTGTTTAGAGGTTAATTAACATCCGCAATACCCCACATATCGGACACTGCCAGCACTACCTACCCTGATCTTTGTGGAGTCGAGAACAGACGAGTGTCACTATTACGCCCTGCAGAACGCCATTGTGGAGAATATCCTACCGATCATAGCAAAGTGATTGCTTAAGAAACGGGGACTGGTTAGTGTATGTAAGAATTTGATTACTGATGTTCCTGTCCGTAAGTGGTGGATTCGGACCTTGTCAAGTATAAAGTCATGTTTCATACGACTTTACAAAGTACTGAGACTATAAGATCGCCAACAAACAGTTTGTTCATAACTTAGTTATCATAGATCCAGTTCACGAAGATTGCAAGTCGAAAAACTTCGTCTTAACGGCACAAGCCTTATATGCGGCGCTGCCTAAGATGGCTATGGCCACAAGGGCTATCCACGCTGATGACTTTACCAGTCCTCATCGCGCTATTGCACCGCCGATGCAAGTTGCGGTGAATTACAGGTATCATCAGGATCCTAAGCAACTAGTTCTAATGGAGAACAAGGATGTATGTTTCCAATTCCCTTTCCTGATTTACTGAGCATAGCTTATAGGAGGTGAACCACAGCCTAATGCGCCATTCAACTCTCACATCTACTCGCGCTATATGGCACCAAATTCCACCCGCTTCGAGACTATGTTATATAATCTGTTTAGTAGTGCTAGTTGTATGACATACGCCAGTAGACTTGCATCCTTTCACGCCATCGTGGTCCTTCTGACACCGAAGCGACTTTTTCTTGGAGAGGGATATCACAGAATCCATAGAAGCATCACCCTCTAGCACCGAGTCACTCGTATTGAACAGCTGACACTCGACGACCTTGGCCAACTTGGACCTGGAGACCTGCTCCACATTGAGATACCGCAAAATCCTACAGGCGAAGCTCGCAATCTCGAATACTATGTTGCCATAGCTCGCAAAGCCGGAGCATATGTATCTGTTAATGCAACTTTCGCACCGCCGCCTTTACAAGACCTACTCCAGTTTGGTGTCGATATTGTGATGCATAGCAGTACCAAGTATATCGGAGGACATTCTGGCATGCTTTGTGGCGTACTAGTGGTTAACCAGCATCGACAGGAGTGGATGGAAACTTTGTACCAGGATCGCCGCGTTATGGGATCTGTTATGGGCAGCTTTGAGGGTTGGCTCGGCATTCGGTCCCTCCGAACTCTTCACCTCTGGGTCATCAAGCAATCGCAAACTGCTGAGAAGCTCGTGACCTGGTTGCATGAGGAGCTTAGGAACCCGGAATCTCTAGTTGGTAAACTGGTTGAAAGGGTACAACATGCTTCGCTGCAGGAGACTGACCCCAACGATGGATGGCTACGTAAACAGATGCCTGGTGGCTTTGGCCCTGTCTTCTCTATCTGGATGAAGAGGGAGGAGCATGCGCAGCGATTGCCTAGCAGGTTGTTTATCTTTCAACATGCAACAAGTCTTGGTGGTGTGGAGAGCTTGATGGAATGGCGCGCGATGAGTGACAAGGGGCGCGACCCGAGCCTTATGCGGGTTAGTTGTGGTGTGGAAGACGTCGAAGATATGAAGCAGGACATATTGCAGGCTTTTGAGTCGCTTTCACGCGACTTTCCCTAACAGCGTGGAATGACCCATTAGATGAAACGAGCATCAGAGCACAATTTCTTTCAAAGACAAATTCTAAATAACCACGATGCTCCAAAAGATTTGGCTTAAGTGATAAAGACTATTGAAAGGCACGATCCTCATCTCGAGTTCCGCATCTAACTTTAGACTAGCAAGGAAGTTTGGTGAAATGCAGGATGCAGAGACATGATAAGAGCATTCTGGTAGATCCTTGTTCCTCCAGCGCGCCCTTAACGAGAATGAAGACCATCAACACTTTCTCCATATGCGTTAAAAGTCAGCAGTGTCAAGAGTAGACATTCATACTGCTTTTCAGAGCGGTAGGTTTAGTATTATCTCTCTTCTTCTTCGCGAAGAGCTTGAACAAGATTAGAAATTTGTGTAATTATCTCGAAGAGGCCCTATACAAAGGTAAGAAGACACTCTCGGGACTTATACCCCATCATGAATGCCCAATGACTGTAGAAATAGGTCAAGATTTATAACCGGCCCAGAAAGCAAGTTGTGGGGAGGAATTGCTAGCCTCAGTGCATGAAATGCGCAAAGGTCCAAGAGAAATCCTCGCAAGTGTCTTGTTTCATTATGATACTCAGTGGTAGATGTGAGCAACGCGATTTATTCATGACTTGCTTTGAGATGATGGTAAATTGCACCGCGAGTGTCAACCTGAAGGGTCTGTCAAGAATTATTAAATGCCTGAAATGATCCAGATTCGGCAACTTTACATCAAAAACACAAAGAAGAAGCAAGATCAGAAGAAGTTGAGAAGATAGTATCGATGCATCCATCCTAGGGACGATCTGACCCGTTTCAGAAGACAGTAGTTTCTGCAGCCCTGTCAAAACACGAGCATAGTGGCCACAGGTAGCTACTTCTAGATCCAAGCCACGCTCTGTTATATCATTGACTGTCAAATGAGCTCCTCCAATAGCCAGAACATAGTCAAGACCCAGTTTGTTGCTTGCAGCACAATGGGAGCAAGTAGTCGACAAAGGGCTTCCTGTCCTCGCTTGGTCCTCGTTTCAGCATCTCCGCTGTAAAGTCCAGGAAGTGCTGATAAAGCGGCTGCGAGGTGTCGTTTAGATAGGTCAGGTTGCCGTATGTGGGAGCGATGCATCTGAGATTCAGCTGCTTCTGTGTGGTAATCTGGGAAATCGTAATGAGTATAGGCCATCAAAATTGGGGCTTGCGCAAATCAATATCAATCTTGAAGGTTCTTTGAAGGTTCTCGATGAAGGACCGCGTCAACCTATTACTCTGCCTTCCGTGGCTAAATTCTTCGATCGGACTTTGCATTATCCATGAAGCTTCTCCACTATTCACCCTCACTCTTAAGGAATTCCTTCTGGAACCTTTTTAATTGACTCATGGTAGTGCTTATACGGAAATGTATTATCCGTATTTCTTGGCGAATATGGTGTCATTCAGCTTACTCTATCTAGGCTTTGCGCTTGCCGCCAGATGCCGCCAGGTCCGCCAGTTCCGCCTCACATCCGCTTTACCGCCCAAAGTTCCGCTCCGTTCTGCCACCTGAAAATACGAGACATCGCCAACACTTTACTCGTTATCGTTTCATGAGTAATGCTCTGGAAATAGAAACTTAGGGGACTGAAAATTAGAAAATATTAGCAAAGTTAAACCTTAAGCCTGTGGATTATCGACCGCTATCTACTACAATGCTAATTTAGTAGATCCTTGTTTAACCATACATGCTGTTTATCGGCCAGTGATGCATAAACCTGATACACTTGGAAGCTTGCCCCTTCATATGCGTGTTCGAAATATTTGGCAAGAAAAAGGGCGGACTTACTAATGCTATCGTTATGTAAGATTGGTACTCAGGCATGGACCACGAGTCATGTGAAAATGTTAAAAGAATCACAAATCCAGCCGAGGGTTCTAGGGGGAACCAATGAGCTATTTTCTGATTGTCAGTTTCCCCACGAGAGAGGAGCTTTATTACTATTACAAATGTGGCAGCGGCAGATACCGCTAACATATAAATCGTTCACCCCTCTATCATCGCACATTACTCTAGACCCAGTTCCTGCTCCTTCATCAACTACAGCCAAGGACGTTGCACAACTCGACTCATCATTACAAGGCTTCTCTTCCTTTCATACAATATTTACCGCCTCATCATCCACCATGTACATCCGAAAAGACCACGCAGAGACAGACCTTCGTGTCCTGCGACGTCTCGTTCGGGAGAACCCTCTCGGGCTTCTTACTACCGTCATCTCATCGCCTTCAGGATCTTACCCCCTTGTCCAAGCCAGCCATATTCCGTGGGTCCTGGATATTCAAGACGAAGAGAGTGAGACCGAGCTTGGAACTCTGAGAGGTCACCTTGCTAGACATAACCCCCAAAGCAAGGCCATTATCGAAGAAGCTACCACCAAGAACACACAAGTCCTTCAGAACGATGTACTTATCATCTTCCAGTCCCCGGTTCATCATTATATCCCTCCCCAGTTTCTGGTCGAGACGAAGCCTACCACCACAAAGGTCGTCCCCACTTGGAATTATGCTGCTGTTCAGGTCTACGGCAAGGCCAAAGTCTATGTGGATTCTAAGTCGGCCGAGACGTCCGAGTACCTGACCTCACAAATCAATGCTCTCACTCGCCACGCGGAAGTTAACCTCATGGGGTTCGATGGGAAGGACGGCAACCACAAACCTTGGAAGGTATCGGACGCGCCAGAAAGATATATCGGGCTCATGAAAAAGGCCATTATCGGTATTGAAATTGAGATTGAGTGCTTTGAGGGCAAGTTCAAGATGAGTCAAGAAGAGACTAGGGGTGACAGCGATGGAGTGATTGCAGGATTCCGGGAACTCGGAACTGAGACAGGACAGAGGGTAGCTGATCTTGTCGAAGAGCGGCGGGAGATCAAGGAGAAGTTGAAGGCATCTCAGGTACAGAAGAGCACCCTCTAAGCGGTTATAGGGTTTCAGGCTAGTTATTATCTTGAATATAAGACACTGCTATTTGTTGTTCCCTCCCGAGCGTAGTTCATAAATGGTTTGACGAGATTATCTACCAGACCTCATTGGCTGCTATTCTATCCGCCAATTCATATACCACTGTCCACAAAAGCAAATTATCATCATCAGCAACACACGTTGCAGTAGACGAGGGTTGATATTAGATTATTCAAGCTTCAACGAAATTACACAGGTGAGTAAATAAACCAGGTTGTGAATTCCAGCAAAATGTGTATTGACATAATTGTAGCAACTGACAGCTTGAATAGTGCTAAGTCTACAAGATGACTCTGCTAAACCAAGCGGAAGGTTGTTATCAACTGAACGCAGAATGCAGACAACGTCGGTGTGATGTTTAGTCTTTGCCACCCTTGATGAATTGCACTTGTGATTCGTAAATAAAGTAATTATCAGGCGTCAGTGGCTTCTGTCAACCTCCAGATTTCAGAGTTCTGGCTAGTGTGAACGAGTAACGGAAAAGAACATTGAAGGCTTGAGAGGGTGAATGACACAACGGCTGTCAATTTCCATATCGATTAGAACTGGCCTAACTAGTTTGTGTAGGACGGTTGAGGATTCGATAAGATGTGGTCACTTCCGGCGATAACGCCTTGAGTGCACCGGCGAGTTCTTCAGCAGACCCAACAAGCTCTTCATCAGAAAGCGGCTTCAGAGCATCCAGAATAAAGAGAACACGGGTAGTCTCGTTAGTCAGCGCAGTTCGTGGACCCTGTCGCCAGTTCCATCGTCGACAGGTAATGCCAGTACTGTCACACCAGATAGGTTCCCCAGGGGCTGCCAGCTCCGTCGCGGGCTGTCCGCTGGCCGTAGTGTGAAATTCTTCCTTTCCAGTGGCGCGGATCAGGAAAGGCGCACCATTATATTTATCCAGATCCTCACCACCAAAGGGGATCTGATGCTTGACAGAGATAGCGTTGTATATGTCTGTCAATCGGTTGACACGCGGTAGACCGCCCTTGTCGACACGAAGTGTCAGGGCTTCCAGGCTGTTACGAGTGCGCTGGGGCTTGGCGCCAAAGGCCTTGTAAGCTTCTCGCCAGGCTGCAATATGAGGGAGCTCAATGACGGACTGAGACGACGTGAGGCCCTTGACATGTTCTTCTGCTTCCCTCAACATCGCCTCGCTAGTTGCATCGCTAGGTCCTGGGGGGATGCCTTCGACTACCATGAGAAGAGCTCGGTAGTCTGGGCGTAGCTCATATATTTCAGGAGCTATGCGTGCATTATCCAAAATGCTTTGTGACTTAGTTGGTCCAGCCATAGTTCGAAAGTTATGGAGGGGAAGAGAGAGTTGCAAAAGTGTAATAGGACGAATCACAGGGCTTAGGACAGGGTGCCAGAACTTGTCGTTGAGGAGACGAGATGTCCGGTATGGGGAGAGTTTGATGTGCATGAAGGTAACAGATGCAAGAAGAACAAGGTCGAAAAACTTTTTATTTATCTACCCCTCAAAGCAGTCATCTGATCTGTTTGGGTTTGTGGGTCCACAAGGGCGCAGTTATTTGTCCGACGTGATGCGTTCATCTAGGGAAGAACTTTTAATTGGTGAGACTTCGAGCGTCCATGAGTACACCTTACGGTATGAAAATCGGAGCACAAGGGGGCTGCTCATCCCGAATAAGTTAGTCTAATACGTGAAACATAAGTACTCTGATTAAGTTCCTCTGAATCAAGGTGTGTGAATTATATGCAGCTCACTCAAAGGCTGAGCACTGTCTAGTCAGCTATCTACACGGTATCCTCGAATAAGAATCGATGATGTCACAAGGTTAGGTGCTTCCCGTCCAGACTTTAGTAGACCAACTAAAGCGCGTGTCAATCCACGATAGGTTGATAGCACTATCCCAAGTGACCTCAGCTTGTCAAATGGCCGGGTAGCTATACTAGACATACAAATACATGAGCGAAACTCTTAGATATAAATCGATGTCTGTAATTTACTTTGCGAACTCTTTTGAATATCAAGTGCTATCGCCATCTCTCGACTTTGTATTTCTCAGTTTGACTCCAACTACAATGCACGACAAAATACCGTCTATGCCGTTGGTATCCCCTCTACAGTAAGCGTGCCGGTCTTGGAGATGAGATACTCTTCGATAGCAACGTCTTTGCCAGCTTCTTTTCCATACCCCGAAGCCTTGATACCGCCGAAGGGAGACTCGGCGCACGATGCGTTACCTAAAAAATAATGGGTTAGTTACGAAACGGCATTATAGTGACTCGGGCTACAGAGATGAAGTACTTACCTGTATTCATCCCGATCATCCCCGCCTCAAGACTCTCCAAAAGCCTCCAGGTACGGCTCACATCCTTCGTGTAAAAGTACGAGGCAAGTCCCATCGATGTGTGGTTAGCCAGTTTCACAACTTCCTCTTCCATTTTAAACTTATAGATACCCAGTAAAGGACCGAAAATCTCTTCCTGTGTCGTCAACATATCTGGGCTCATCCCGGAAATAACAGTAGGCTCGAAGAAGTAGCCACCCTTGCAATGGTCCGGCCTCTTTCCTCCACAAAGCAATTTTCCTCCTTTACTAAGGGCATCAGAAACATGTCTCACTACCTTTTCAACCTGTCGTGAAGTTGTTAGAGGACCAATTGTTGTCCCATCGGCTGCGCCATGCCCCACCTGGAGCTTAAGGGTTGCTTGGACCATCTTCTGACAGAAAGCCTCATGAACCCCACTTTGGACGTAAACCCTGTTGGCATGCGTACAAGCCTGGCCAGCAGTCCGCCATTTAAGTATCATAAGAGCTGCGACGGCTTCGTCAAGGTTACCATCATTAAATATAATAAAAGGACAGTTCCCGCCGAGTTCCATTGTGACCTTCTTAAGGCCCTCAGCGCAATGTTTTGCGATAATACTCCCGACGTTGGTACTGCCAGTGAAAGTCACTTTCCGCACTAATGGGTGCTTACAGAGCCTCTCACTGACAGATGGAGTATGCTCATTGTCGGTTGAGATGACATTAAGTACACCAGCCGGTAGGCCGGCCCGAAGAGCCAGATCAGCCAAAGCCATAACGCTGAGAGGCGTTTCAGGCGAAGGCTTGACAACCATTGTGCATCCTGCAGCAATAGCAGCAGCCACCTTTCGGATAATCATAGCAACAGGGAAGTTCCAGGGCACCAGAGCGACACAAACACCAATTGGTTGCTTGATGACGAATGTCCGTCGGGATGAGACGGAGGGCAAGGCAATTGAGCCACGAACTCGCTCGGCCTCACCAGCAAACCACCAAGCAAAACCGAGCGCGTAGTCAACCTCACCAACTGCCTCTGCCATCGGCTTGCCTGTTTCATAGACAACAATCTTCGCTATGTCTTCTCGAGCCTTTGTTATTAACTCGTGCCACTTGAGGAGGATCTTGGCTCTGGCGCGAGGGTTGATGTCGCGGAAAGAGTCAAAGGCAGTTTGTGATGATTCAATATACCGATCAACGTCGGTGACTTGATTAGTAGGGCAAGATGCCCAGATCCTGCCGGAACCAGGGTCTAATTGTACTATGATTAGTCTTCTCGCACACAACCACGAACAACATCTGACCTTACCTTCAACGTCAAACCGTTTAGCTTCCTGCGCTTGCACCCATTGTCCACTGAGCAATGAAGCCTCGTGGAGCAGAGACGGATCATTCAACTAGCATTGTCAGAAAGTTGTTCAAGGTAGACCGATGGGGTTGTATTTACAGTAAAAGGGAGAATTTGCGACATTTTTGCTTATACCGTTTCTTCTTTCGAGCCTCGCTCAAATGTATACAATAAGTTTTTATCGCACGACACAACTGCGAAGAGGAGGAAGCCCTTCTTATAGATTAACTGAGAGCTTCGAGGTCTAGCAGGGCTTGCGTACAACAGAGCTCGCGGAACTGAGGAAGGCCCGGCGTTCTCCCTTCGCCCATGCCGACCGGCCAGCCGTAACAGATCCCGGGCTACGTACATTCATTCTGCAGAAGTTTGATCCGATTGGGTCAATGAACCGCTATCGGGACCCAGACGGGTCGCATTTGTCAGTGTTTCGTTATGTCAACAAGTGCATGACCACCAGCGTTCCATTTACAGATTCACTCACTCCCAGGCCCCAATTCTTTGGATCTGTTGACAAAGGCTTTTCACTACTAATCATACAGCTAGTCCATCATTACTAATTACAACGATTCACATTAGTAACTAGTAATCGATGGTATTTTTGTAATTGTTCTCATGATTCATATAGAAGGTATGCCTGCCAGTCAGCACATATCCCTCCAACTCGACACTCACCTCATAATATCGTCTTTCTTCGTCATTTTTAACCTGATCTCTGCATCACACAAAATGATACACCCTACTAAAGGAGTTTCCATTGCTGTCATCGGTAAGCACTTGACCTACCAACACCGTGTATAGCGATCTGCAGCCAGTGGTACGAGGACTAATCTTAGATAGGTGCTGGCGGTGTTGGCTCCGTTTTCCTCGAGCAGCTCGCCTATGTCGCCAGTCGACGCCGCTCTCCCGAAATAAGACTTATCTATGTCGCCATAATTGACAAAGCACTTTACTACACCGATTATCAACACATTGAGATTGCCACAGCTCTTTCTACACTGGAAGGTAAAGGGGGACCACTCCCCTCCATCTCCCAGACTGTGGAGTACCTTTCTCGTGCACCTGGAAAGGTCATCGTGGTTGATAACACAAGCAGCCAGCAAATTGCCGAGGCTTATCCGCAGTTCCTTCACCATGGATTCAGCGTAGTGACGCCTAATAAGAAAGGCTTTTCTGGTAGCTGGAGTCTATGGCAGGAGATCTTCGACGCAGAGGGCACGGATGGCTCTATGATTTACCACGAGTGCTCGGTCGGTGCAGCGCTACCGGTCATCGGGCCTTTGAAGCGGCTTGTTGAAACCGGTGATGAGATCAAACGTGTTGAGGGCGTTTTTAGCGGTACTATGTCGTACCTCTTCAACAATTTCGCTCCGATCCAGGGAACTGGCGGCAAGTGGTCAGACGAAGTCAAAAAAGCGAAACAATTAGGCTACACTGAGCCTGACCCGCGTGATGACTTGAACGGCCTCGACGTCGCTCGAAAAGTTACCATCGTCGCCCGCTTGGCTGGACTCGCCATTGAGTCACCGACTTCTTTTCCAGTCCAGAGTCTGGTTCCCAAAGAGCTTGAGGGGGTCACGAGCAGCGAAGAGTTTCTCGAAAGGCTTTCCGAGTTCGATGCTCAGATGGAGGAACATAAAGCAACGGCGGCCAAAGACGGCAAGGTGGTTCGATTTGTTGGCCACGTTGATGTGGCATCGAAACAAGCCAAAGTTGGTCTAGAGTCTTTCGAGAAATCCCACCCTATCGCGTCGCTCAAGGGAAGCGACAACATCATTAGCATCTATACTAAGCGATATGGTGACCTGCCTTTGATTGTTCAAGGTGCCGGTGCCGGTGCGGCTGTGACGGCTATGGGCGTCTTGGGAGACGTGTTGAAGGTGCTGGAACGGATTAGGTAGATCGACATCAAATAACCATCAGTATGACCAATGGGAATAAGTTGTCACGGCGAAGCGGGGTACATAGAACACAGTTAAGATTCAAGTCAATATCCTGAATGAGAGACGTACATGAATTGCCGCAGACCCCCAGAAGCGTCCCTCAAGTTTTCAGCATTCGTGATGGACGACTAGACAACTTGTAAAATCTCGCTTGTTATCGTGTAAGAGCCGATGTCGCAATGAATCCTGCTAAATTAATCACGCATATCAAGCGGCTAAAGCGGAGTAAGGACCAAAACCCATATGAGTAATTAGCCACTTACGTTATCTTTTCTAAACCTTACCTGAATAACTATCAAGTGTGCGGAGACACAAGCCTGACAGACGAACTATAGACAAACGGGTGGCCCCACGTGGTATGGAGAGCGACGTTATCATCGCTCAAACTAATAAAGGGCAGGTCGATGCGCACCTCTCCACAAAATCTACCCATATATGGATCCACTCTTTCAGCCCCGTGCTGTTCGACGTAATCGGGGGGGGGCTTTGGAATTGCAAAAGTGATGTCTCAACTTTTCTCGAGGTATGGAGACGCAAGCTAACTTGACGCCGTAAGTCAATAGAGGAAATATTTACGCAAGCGGCTTGCGGATCGACCTTCCTCCAAGATCTGCTCATCCGTCTAACATGGCCTCTTGGAGGAACGTCCCTCCTGTGGTCGGTGAATCCGACGGACGTAGGATTGCCATGGGATGGGTACGCCGTGTATCTGTATGAACTAGATGCGCGCCCTTGGCTTGACATTAGGGTGCAAGTGGCTCAGATGATAATTGAACAAGAGATTCACGGTGACATTATAAATTCTACCCAGCACGGTAGCCCCATTCACCAACGCTGAGATTTTCCAAGCAAAATTATCAGCGCCGTTATTTAACAACATCAGTACAATGGGGACCAACTCAACCCGCGGCGAGACCGACAAGTTTGTCCTTACAGCTAATGCTCTACACAAAGCTCTACCCAAATTCCATTTCTCGACCCAGGCCATACACGCCGATGACTTCGTCAGCCCTCACCGGGCCATTGCCCCAGCGATGCACCCCGCCGTGAACTATCGATATACCCGTGATCCGGATCAGCTGGTCGAGATGGAGAATGACGATGTAAGAGACCAGACGAATACAAGAGAGCCTTGCTAATTGGTTATGATAGCCCAATGCACCTTTCGATTCACACGTTTATTCACGTTACACTGCCCCCAACTCGAACCGATTCGAAATTATACTTAAAACTCTATTTGGCTATAGCACCGTCTCTTATTCTTCAGGACTCGCAGCTTTCAATTCTATGTTGATCTTGGTGAACCCTAAGAAGATCTTCATTACCGATGGCTATCATGGCGTTCACGGCATAATCGACATCATGCATAAGCTCAACGGGCTTCAAAAGTTGTCATTAGACGATATTGATCAGGCTGGTCCGGGCGATATGATCCACGTTGAAACACCACTGAACCCAACTGGCGAGGCACGTAACCTCGCGTTCTTTAAGGAGAAGGCTCGTGCTGTGGGAGCCATCTTGACTGTTGATGCAACACTTGCCCCGCCCCCACTGCAAGATCCTATACAGCTAGGCGCAGATTTGGTCATGCATAGCGGCACCAAGTACATAGGTGGACACTCTGACATGCTATGTGGTATCGTTGTTATCCACCCAGATCGTGTTCAGGAAGGATGGGAGAAGACGCTGCGTGAGGAACGCCAGGTTTTAGGAAACGTCATGGGCAGCTTGGAGGGCTGGTTAGGCATTCGATCACTGCGTACTCTATTCCTCCGCGTCACACAGCAATCCCGCAATGTCCAAGGTGTTGTTGCTTGGCTCCATAATGGTCTGGAGGATCGAAACTCAGTTATTGGCCGCACAGTCACGAAGGTGACGCATAGTTCTATCCAGAAGGACGCACTGGACGAGGGCTGGCTTCAGAAACAGATGCCTGGTGGTCATGGTTCTCTCTTCAGCATTTGGCTTAAGAGTCGAGAATTCGCTAAGCGTTTGCCAAGTAAACTATACATCTTCCAGCATGCTGCCAGTCTAGGAGGTGTCGAGAGCTTATGCGAATGGCGTGCCATGAGCAGTGAGGACGAAGATCCGTTATTGCTTAGATTCAGTCTCGGTGTTGAGGATCTGGAAGATCTAAAAGCAGATCTCTTACAGGGACTTGAGGCGCTTCTGGCCGAGGATAGCTGAGATTTTGCGCTGGATAGGATAGCATAGACTGGTTAGAAAGAATAAGCCTAAGATGTCGGTTTACCGCGGGAAGGGGGCGGGGAATATGTTAGACTCGGACAGAACGGTTCGCAAGGTTGAACGGGGCAAGTCTCGATAGCGAAATCAACTGAACAAGGACTAAGAAGACAAAGAATAAAAACAAACGAGATGTCGGTTGCCAGCATTGAGAATCATAGGATGTTTTCGCATAGATGCTGACTGACAATAGTCACAAGAGGCCTTGTCGAGACGGACATAGTCCCATGGGCAAACATAAAATGTAACAAAATAAACCACTTGGCCTGGCGAGAGAAGCTGGACAATCTTAATGGCGGTACTGGCTATACAGTAAGTACTGAGACATAGAGTAAGGATAAAAATCAGGATCCCATATTGGAGAAACAAATCTTAGAAGAAGGAAATCGCTTTCCGGGATAGAACATTAACTGAAGCTTGAGGTTAAAGTGGGATATGTAAGGCAAGAAATGTGAGCTTAAACGACGTTACGGTCGCTGCACTAAAGGCACTGAGAAATCTATATTGCTGATGAAGAATTAACAAAGATCAGAGGAGTGACGATTTATCTCAATGACCGCGCGGTATACATGGGCTCAAATTGACAGATGCAGCCTGCTTTGGAGTGTTCAATACATCATGTCCAAAATCATCCGTATATAATTGCCCCCAACAGAACTTCCACCATTATGCCAGTAGCCAACAGCAGTTGTATAGAAGAATCGTCTGTAGACAAATGTGAACCTATACCTCGGCTGTCGGCCCTTCACACCAACTTCCTGATTGTCGTCGGAAGTAAATCCTTTTAGCCCACTTCCAAGTCTCTGACAAGGACATAAAGATGCCAACATCGATAAACACCACTGCCCATTCCCAGTCAATACCTGTATGCTGGAATACAATGTGGTTGAGCTTAGGGATATATAAAACAGGGAATACTGTGAAGAAGACACCAAAAACAGCCCAAAATAGAAACTGGTTACCCCAAAGATGGCTAGCCCACGCCTTGAAGCCTTTGGGCATATAAAAGAGTGAGCGACGAAAGTCAATCAGACCCCACGCAAACAGGAGAAAGATCCACGTCATCGTTGTGAAGCATGTAGCACGGGCGCGGAACACGGCATCACAGGCTTCAGAGTAATCGTTGTTACAGTTCGAACCAAGGTTACCGTCATTGAAACCGAAAATGACGACGGTGAACGAGCTAAGCACGCAGGCAGCCATGATGATGCCGTAGACAACCATGTCGACGAGGAACTCGGGTGTGAATACGCCATATTTGAGCTGCCGAGTATTAGTTCACTCTATCGTCAAGGCAAGGGAACAGGAGCCTACATTTTGGGGGGGTCGGTCAAGAATATCTGCTACCGCTTTTTCGAACCCAAGACCAGTTTCACAGAAGGCACCGGTGCCCATAAGCATCCAAATAATCTCAACAGGTGTGAGCTGATATACGGATACTCCGTTCTCATCCTTGAATGCAAGTCCAGCAAGCAACGTTACCACAAAACCAATGTTAGCGGCCAATACGTGCTGAATGAATTTTTGGATGTTGTCAAATATGCGGCGACCCTCTTCGATAGCGCTCAGAATTGAAGTAAAATTATCGTCGATGAGAATAATATCGGAAGACTCTTTGGCGACATCCGAGCCCGTTCCCATTGCGATTCCTATGTCGGCTCGCTTCAAACTGGGGCTGTCGTTGACTCCATCACCAGTCATGGCGACATAACGTCCACGCCTGTGAAGTGCGTCAATCATTCGGACCTTGGTGCTTGGTGCGCAACGAGCCACAACCAGAGGAAGCTGGGCTAGACCGTCAATCTGCTCGTCCGTGAGAGCATCAAATTCGTGCGCAGTCATCATCATCGTTCCGGACACATCGGCTGGAAGCGATTGTAATTTCTCTGGGGAAGGCAGAATGCCCACGTCAACGGCAATGGCTTGAGCTGTCTGTGGATGATCGCCTGTAAGCATATGGACAACGATTCCAGCGCCATGGCATGCGCGAACGCTGGGAAGAGATTCTGGGCGAGGGGGGTCGTAGATGCCAATGAGGCCATAAAAGACAAGGTCCTGTTCAAATTTCTGGCGATCCGGGACAACATCGCCGGCAAATTCAGATTCCTGGACGATACTACTGTTCACTTTATGGGCCAGGGCCAGGACGCGAAGGCCCTGACTGGCGAGAGTCTCCATATTGATGTGGATATCCCGACTAGTCTTGGAAGTTAACGGAAGGGTTTCATTGCTGAAGGTGACGAATTTGCAGGATTCAAGGACTCGCTCGACGGCGCCCTAGACAAAACAAAAATTAGATTCCACTATGAAATTTGAATATGCATCAAGAAGGGCATACCTTTGTAAAAATGTGAGTCTCGTTGGACTTAATATGATGGAAGATGACAGTCATCTTCTTCACGTCAGAGTCAAATGGGTATTCGGCCACATGCTTCCACTGAGCTTTTTCACCTTGCGACAACTCTAAGCGATTCAGACCGAACCGCCCAGCAAACACTTCGATGGCGATATCAGTAGGAGCGCCTTTCGCCTTCCATTCGCCAGAGTTTGCAAAGCTGCTGTCACTCTGTTCGACAGAAGCAAGGTTGGCCAAGGATGCGATATTAAGATACCGCTGCAGGCTGAATTTGGTGGCCGCCTCTTCCAAAGGGCTGATCAAGGTCCCTTGCTTCTCCTCGACATTGGGCCCGGCAAGATCTATGGGCTGAGAGGCATGAAAAAAGACTTGACCGGCCGTGGGATTGTACACGTCGCTCGTCGTTTCAACTGAATATGTGCCACAACCTGGGATCCACGCCTTTCGCGTAACCATTCGCCCCTGGGTAATAGTTCCCGTCTTATCGGAGCAAATGTCTTGGATGGTTAGTATTGAACATAGATAAGTGATCAGGTATACTGACTAGTCACGCCCCCTAAAGCCTCGAGACTAGAGAGATTTCGAACAATGACGCGTCGTTCGAGCATCTTCTTTGTGCCAGCCGCCATAGTCAGGGTTAGCACTAGCAGCAAAGATACTGGGATAGTGCCTATTGCTGTAGTAATAGCATAAATAATGACGTCCTTGCTGGGATTAAATTCGTTGGCTCCCATTACGATGATGGCGCAGACAATAGCAAAGCAGAATAGCGACAGAAAGAGCTGCGAGAGCTTCTTCTGCAGGGGCGTGCCGACAGTGAGGCCCAGGAACTCTCCGAGCCAGCTACCAACAGGATCCCAGATAACATGAATCAGGATTTTTTGGTCTCGAGTTTGGTACTCTTTGACCTCGTTGCCGCTACTGCTAAGCGCGCCGGCAATGAGACCGATCTCTGTAAACATGCCTGTGGCGAAAACAACACCGCGACCGCGGCCCTTCGTGATGGTGGACGAGCTGAATACCACATTAAGACGGTCACCGGGACCAGTTTTGGCGTCGAACGTCAACTTTGGAATCTTTAGTATAGGTACTGATTCACCCGTGAGCAGCGCTTCGTCAGCTTCGAGATTGACGGATTCAATAAGCCGGATGTCAGCAGGAACGGAGTCGCCAGTGGCCAAGTCAACGATATCTCCGGGAACGATCTCAGCGGTCCGAATGGACACAGTTTCACCGCCACGAAAGACGTTACATGTGGGCGTGCCCAATGTACGAAGAGAGTCGATTGTCTTTTCAGCCTGAAGACTCTGGAAGAAGCCGATGAAGATGTTGAGTATGATGATACCAGCTAGGATACCACCAGGAATCCAGGCCTGGATGCCAAAGCTGGCGGCTAGTGCCATCAACAAAACCTAAACAGCCCAATGGCTACTGTTAGGAGGGTCACGATGCCAGACAACTTATCAGAGATCACATACCAAAGTCATTGCGTTGAATATCTGCTCGAGAAAAATCTTGATTGGCTGGACGCCAGCCTTCTGCTCCAACTCATTGGGTCCCATTTCTTCCAAGCGCCGAGGGACCTCCTCAGGTCTGAGTCCAGTGTCCGGGTTACTACATAATTCATCGAGGACTTGTTGGCTCGTCAAACTGTGGGGAGGTTGAGATAGAGGTTTGTTGGCTTGTCCCGAGATATGCTGGCCCGGAACGGGAGCGTAGGTCTTGCGCTTAACCATGGCCGCAAGCTTGTGTTCGATGGCTGACGATAGGTTATCAAATCGTGATAGATGATTCTCGAATGGCTGCAACGCTCATGTCAAACATGTTGATAGGGATCAGAGATAGATTTTTTGGGGCAGTCGCTCTCGGTACTTATCTCGATCATCAAGAGAGTACTCCTCGAACAGAATGGAGGTGAAAATGTAATTCCGGTTTGTTTAATATCGCGTACACGGACCAGAACCGAATTAGGAAGATAAACTACAGACTAGTGGCGGGCTAGGGTAAGTAGCCGACATTAAGCCGCGCCCTCATGTCAACCGATTCCCGATCGCGGATTGTCTATTACGTTATAGAAACTTGGAACCCGGTACCCCCGAATGAGTGACATCTTGCAACCTAATTGAAATCCGAGGCGTAGGCACGCGAGAAAGTTCACGGACCAGGTTTGAGGTAACCAATGTAGTTTGGTGAAAGACACGGGTGGAGCGTGGTTGCCAAACTTGACGGAAATGTTGTATTGTTCAGCAACATCTACTGTACATCAGTATCCCCTATCCTCTCAGAAAGTCGAGTTGCACTGCCAGCCTGGTTTGAATACGGCGCCTATCTAAAATAACAGTAATAATAAAAAATGAAATACAACAAGGTATCCTTTTCTAGCGTCCTCGCGGCTGGTCTCTGTTGTGCATCTTCGGTATGTTCCCAAATCAACAAAGACTCTCAAATCAACAAAGATTTTCTTATGAGGATGCCGCAACGGTTGTGAAATGGCTAGCTTAGTTTTTTTTTAGTTTTTTTTTGCAGATTTCAGGTGAAGTCAAAATCAAGCGCGTATGTACCTACCCTATGGCACCAGAGAGAAGTCATCAGCTCTCGCCTACTACAATTAGCGTATGAGCAACAAGCTCAGCACTTGTCGCTAGTAAACTTACAATCAACGACAACTATCCTTAAGTTCAGTCCAATGCTTGTAAAATGGTTCACTGATTTCTGAGACTGGATACTGTAGACAAATTAACAAAATTGTGGTTGGTAAGGAATAACTCAAACATGGTTTTAAACCCCTTAGCCCATGATTGCTGCTTGTCGACAATGACAAGAGTGCCGCCTTTGCGCCAGCTAAATTGAGGCAAGTGATAACTTATCTTGTCTACAGCTCTGTGTCACCATCTGGTCCACGTAGATCCCAGGTTTTCCCCAAGATGCGAAGATACGTCGACATGATACCCCAGACTTTTCCCTCCCCGCATCTTCTTTGGTTTGTGAATACAACACAGTGGGAAAGGGGTGAAATAAAAAAGCCTGGGGAGGGGTGAGATAAGAGCGTAATGTTGCTCCACAGGGCGTGGACGTCATAAGGCAGGTGGATGCGCCAAAATGCTAGCTCAAAATGCGGGTGACAAGGAAAAGTATTTATGTGGGGCAATGGGCTTGTGTGGGGTTGGTGAGCTTTTTTAAGTATATCCGTCCCCCCAGCCAGGTCCTCGGCCAGACCTGAAATCTCCCTGCACTTCGCCCCGCCAGAAATCACTCAAACAAAGAGGCAGGTCGATGCGCACCTCCCCCAATAAAAAAACCCACCGGATATGGATTCGGTCTATCGATCCCGTTCTATTCGACGTAATCGTACTGGATGTTGGAATTGCAAAAGTGATGTCTCGACTCGTGCAGGTATCAGGATGCTGGCTAACCTGACGCCGTAGGTCAAAAGAGAAGATGTTCCGGTAAGCGATTCGCGGACCGACCTGCCCCCCCAAATTTAGTCACCCATCTGAGACAGCCTGGTAGAAGAACATCCCTCATGTAGTCGGTGTATCCGGCGAGGACTAGCCTGCAGTTATGGCCTTCGACTCCAATGGGAAGACGAGACGAGGTGTGCTGGAATTGCATTCGGGAGAGCGGCACTGCACAACCGCACCCCAGAGACAACATATTACTTACTGCCGGTTCCGCGAGGTAGGTTGCGGTGGTTGCACACAACGGCAGATGATGTGCGACGATTTCCCTACGGGGGTGCAAGCAGGAGAGCTGATGAAACGCCTGACCGGCCCTTGGCGATGCTCAAACTCTCACTACCGCCGTCGTTGAGTGAGCTGCCAAGTCTAGAACACAATAATGGCACATTGCTGCAATATTGTAAGCCTCAAAAAAATCGATACTGATCCCGATTAATAAAGTGATAGATACACAAGAGTGGTCCCTTCGTCGAGTCCTTTCAAAAAAACTGGAAAACCCGTTCCAACGATTGATATTACCTCGAGCATTTCAATTTAGTCCCCTCTTACACATCATCATGAGCCTAGCAGCTCACGATCTATTCAATCGAACTCATGTGGACCAACAGCATCAGCGCCAGGAATTCTATTCGTCTATGCTTCAACACAAACTGCGGTCACTCCAGGACGTGCGGCAACTTTTATGCAGCAGCAAGGGCCTGGACGATACCTATGATTCCATAAGTCAATGCGAGTGGGATGGCCTTTTGATGGCTGTTATGCTACATAGTCTGATGGAAATCGCCACAAATAGTACCAGCGAATGGGCTGTACATACCCTTGGAGGGCTGTCCATGGTAAAACGTTATGGGCACGAACCATTCAGTCCAGAAGTTTATCGTTTTGTTACCGATTACTTCTCGCTTTCCGAAGCTTTTCTTGCTACCACAGGGACTGAACTTGAAATCGAAGACCTAAATGGCTGGCTAGTACCACAGCGAAAGTCCATGTTCCCAATATTAAGATCAATACATGGCCGCTCACGGATCAACCCTTACACAGGGCTATCATCAGAGCTTATCCAAAACATCACTTCGATAACTTCAACTATCCAGCGTCATTCGGAAGCAGGTTCAGATAGGAAAAGTGCGGCTGTCATGCGTACGGAGTTGCAAGCCGTAGAGAACCGACTCAGTGGATTAGAGCAGTGGTCTGAAGATTCTGACATGGAAAGTCTGATTTATTTCAATGCTGCGGCATTCGAGGCTGCAGCCTGGGTATATCTTCGAGTGGCTCAGTATGGGTGTGATGCGGAAGAGATACAGAAAAGTTTAATGCCGAAGCTGTTTGAGGCGATACGCCAAGTTCACGAACGGCGGGATGCTCTTATCGGGTCAGTGCCGTACCCGCTATGGGCACTGTTCATTGCAGCTTGTCTTGCCCCCGAGCACGAAAGAATTCAGGTGTTGGACTGGTTCGAAGAGCTCAAGGGGTGCCGCTCACTCAGCAATGTGTCTAGTACGATGGAGGCGACGACGATGGTTTGGAAACAACACGATTTGAAGTTATTTAATGGGCACCCAAGAGGGGGCAGAGTATCGGGAGTCCCTTGGCACCAAGCTATCCGATGCCTTGGTTGGATGCTGTCGCTCATGTGAATGCCTGATCTAGCTAGGTAGATCGTAATACGATATACATAACTAATTTCTTTTCTTCTTCTTTTCTTTTTCCCTATTCTCGAATTTTACCTTTCAAAGGATGATGATGGCGACAATGGTACGCAAAGATTTATCACCTGACTCGACCATATGGATTCACACTAACGAATTTGGTTTCGCTTATTTAATTCCCAGTTCATGCGTGACGAGGAGGTGTTGATGACACTGAGCGAATCGGGTCTTGTAGGTATGTAGTACGTTGTGTAATGGTTGTGATCCCAGCGATCTATTCGAACCTTAGCATTAGAAAATGTAGAAGGGAATTGGAGGGGGAACCATCCTAACCAAGAGCGCACATATAGCCAACAAAACTCATCGGAGACCCTGGGCTCGTGACAGGGTAGTGGTGGCTCTCTCTTTGGATTTCAGAGGGCCTGACTGAAGCTGTGAGATGGGCGTCTGTGGATGGGCTCCACTTCTATAAGAAGAAGAGTGGTTGAATCAACCCCTCCCAAAGACTGGCGAAGACGATAATGGATTTAGGTCTTCCTTGTCCATCATATTGTCACTCTTCTGGTCCACATTTTGGATGCACTCACCCCGCCGTGCTCATGCGTGTCTAACAAGAACTTCCCTTAGCCTGACCTGATTCAGCATAGGTGGCTACGAGCTTGCGGCAGACACCTATGACAGGGAAGGGATCCTGCTTCCGAGGACCGCCGAATAACGTCCATGCAGGCGGCTCCATAAGACAGCAGACTATTAAATACATATTTCAACACACCTCTCAACTCGACGCATAAAACTCGCATCACCAGATACGTCGATCTGAAATTAGCTTGTAGCAGCAGCAGTATATTTTCTGCACAATCTCATCCTTATCTACCGCTTTAGAATCATAATGGCGTCCCCTCGTCGCTTCGTTGCACTCAACGCCCAAGCTAGATCATGGCGAATGCCCCCCGGATTGTCGTACCTGAAGTTTCAGCGAAACTTCCAGAACGGCGCTGAGCCAGCTCCTCTTATTGATCTCAGGGAGATCGCTGACGAGATAGGTGTGGGTACTGTTCGTGCAAAAATATTGACGAACTGCTTCACTGTACTTGGTGCCAATGCATCGCCAATCGATGCTAATGAGGATTCAATCAATGGCTCTCACGGCTTGCCAGACTGCCAAACTAGACCACAAGTTAGTGCTTGCTTTCCCTATCGCAAAGGCTAGACTCAAGAATTTTGAACCATGTTTTAACTTTTCGTTTGGCAGGACTTTTACGACTATTCAGTTCTTATGCAGGAAACAGAGGAGCAACTTGGTTCTTACAGACCAGACCTCATCATCGCCCCTGTCGACATCGCTCGAGGTGCAATTTCACACTTCAAGTCAGAGAGCAGTGCTTATTCAACGGCTGTGTCAGCAGTTGAACCCGACACGGCTGCTTGTCTTTTCAAGAGTCTTGAGATTGGTGAATCAACTACGATTACAACAACACACACCATTATGACTGAACTCAGAAAGCGGTACCTGCCGACTGGATCCTGGGACATTTTGAAGCAGGGCATCGATGCGAGTCTTACCGTATCGGACTTTGAAGCCCACCAAGCCGTGCTCTATCTCCAGTCACACGGCATTCAGGCAGGACCGGCCGGTGCTGCATCACTGGCGGCGCTTAAACGGCTCACAATCTCCGATAAAAAGGCTCTTGGCTTGACCAGGAATTCGACTGTCGTGATCTTTTGCCCTATGACTAGTGACGCAACTTACGATACCCCACATGATGTCTCTGCTGACGATCCCATCCTCATCACTCAAACATTAGTCAGAATCAATTCTGCAAGCCCTACTCTTGGATCTGTGGCTGGCCCTGGAGAGACCGTGGTCGCTCAATACATCGCATCATGGTTAGAACATCGCGATATAGCAACCCATTGGATCGAATCTGTCAAGGGCCGTCCATCGGTTGTTGGTGTTATACGTGGCTCCGGAAGAGATGGTGCAAAGTCCCTGATGCTGAACGGACACATCGATACCGTTACGCTGATGGGTTATGAGGACGACCCTCTGAGCGGCAAAATCATCAACGGAAAACTCCATGGTTGTGGATCAGCGGATATGAAGAGCGGTGTTGCAGCAGCCATGGTAGCTCTAGCTAATGTCAAGAGCCTAGAGCTGAACGGCGTTAAGCTTGGTGGTGATGTTATCTTCACCGCAGTTGCCGATGAAGAGAGTGGGAGTATAGGTACTGAGAGTATCTTACGAGCTGGTTGGCGGGCAGACGCCGCGATTGTCTCCGAGCCTACAGGCCTTCAGATTTTCCACGCACACAAGGGCTTCTGTGACATAGAAGTGGTAGTTCACGGCGTCGCAGCCCACGGCTCGCGGCCTGATTTGGGTGTTGATGCCATAATCAATGCAGGGTATTTTCTTTCTGAGCTTGGAAAGCTCGTTAAGCAAATTCATCAAGGTATCGCTGGCGCTGGTCGTGACATTACATTAGGCACAGCGAATGTGCATGCTTCGACCATCTCTGGTGGCGAAGAAATATCTTCCTACCCCGCGCAGTGCAAGGTCCTTATGGAGTGGCGCACTATACCAGGTGAGACTAAGGACTTTGTTGAGAGCAAGATGCGCCAGTTGATAGCCGATGTTGCAAAGGCCGTGCCAGGTTTCAAGGCCGACTTCAGGATTATCATGAGTCGACCGCCCATGGCCACTGCCTCCTATCATCCTTTCGTCGAGCTTGTTACAGATATCGTTGGTGATGTTCTTGGATCGAAGGCTACTCTGGCTGGTGCGCCTTATTGGACTGACTGCGCTCTGCTGGCTGAAGCTGGCATAGTCCCACTGGTATGGGGTCCGAAAGGGGAGGGATTACATTCTAAGGCAGAATGGGTAGACATTGACTCGATTGGTAAAGTGGTGGAAGGCTTAACAAATGTTATTAACAGATTTTGTCGATAGACGATCAAAGACCTGCCTGATGTATATGAAACATTTGAAGTTCCTGGGGTAATCTCTGTGAATGTCATGAGATACGTTGACCATCTACTTGTCACTAGGGGGAGCCTTGGATAGTGAATTGACGAGGATAGATAACCAGGCATAGGTCTTGGCTGGTGGAGCGAGGGATCAGACCTGGAAACGAGTTGCCACGCTACGACTAGGCAGCAGTCAGGCCGTTCTCAATAGGCAATCTAACAGCCAGTGTGTTGCGGATCTAGCCGGATTGATCCTAGCAGGGTTGAGCCATCAAAAGACATGAGACGAATGCCTGAGGCACCTATACAGCATCCTCCTTCTAGCTAACGCCTTGGCTGCATTTAAAATGCAAGAAGGCTCCTCTCCCACCGCCAGTCTTATGAACAACTTCCAATACTTCCGACACAACCCACAAGACTGCCATCTATGGAATCTAATTTGAGGCCCACCAAACCTTGCCACAATTGCCGTTACAACAGGGTTAGCTGTGATCGTTCAGTTCCCGCCTGCTGCAGGTGTACGACCACAAGCAAGAATTGTCTTGGCTATGGAAAATTGTGGAGATGGGTAGATGCGGTAGCGAGCCGTGGCAAGATGGCGGGCAAAAAGGTTCCCAATGCCAAAGAATCTTGGGAATTTTCCACAACATCTCATACAAAGGCCAATGCAACACGAAACACTATCGCGCTAGCAAACCGGGGGCAACGAGTCGATTCATATCGAACTTCGGCTTATCTAAACCTCGGCACACTGGGCCCTCACTACGGGCTGTGTGACCCGTCCTTGAGCAACGTCAGCACAGGCGATCGTTACTATCTATCTTACTGTTTGTCGTCCCCACTTTCCATTATACGAAGAAAGAAAAGAAAAAAAGAATTCTCCGTACCTAACGTTAACGAGCCTACCACTAGTTACAAAGGGACTATGTCCACAGCTCGTAGCTATAGACCTACCAGGCTACAACCCGTTCCCGGAACTAGTTTCGATGGGCGCTGCGAGCCCAATTCTGCTATATACCGTGGTGACCGCCGCCGCGACTCACATGTCGAATGTCCTTAGGCCCGGCGCCAACAAATGGTCCAGTCAACCACAAAATATAAGAAATTACGATTGGGATCCGTCCCGACGAGTCTTGGCGGACGCACTGGTGGCCAAGCAGAAGGCGCTCTGCTTACTTCGCATGGCTCTCAGCGACGAAGATGTGGTGGGGAATGACATGGTACTAACGGCCGTGATCATGCTTGTCACGGCTGATATGATTGACTCCGGGAAACATGACTTCCAGGCCCATGTCAATGCGATGGGCTGGTTGCTGAGCCAGGCACCTCCGATGACTGGTGTCGGCGAGATGCTTAAAGACTTTATTATATCGGACTGTTACATGTAAGTTTCTCATATTGTATACATCAGAGGCGTAAACTAACAAATGTTGGAAAGACACTATGTTTTTGCTTTGACCTTCATGGATCAGGTGCCGAAATCGTTATCTGATCTTGACGAGGCATTTGCGTCTTCTGCTATGCATTACGCCGCTAGAAATAGCTTTATCTGCTGTCCTGCTGAGGTTCTACAAATCATGTGGTCTACTGCAATGATTTTGAAAGACCAGCCTACTCTGCACGGTGGATATGGCAGAACCGAAAAAGGATTGAAACTCATGCTCAGCGCCATGTCATTTGACGTGGCTTCGTGGTCATGTAACATGGAGAATGTGCCGCGAGGTCGTCAAGTTACTGACATTAACAGCCGGACACATTCAGGGTATACGCATCAAATGGCATGTTGCTTATACATCCTCTACGCAATTCCTTCCGTGAGAAACTTCTTGCCAGAAGGCTCTGAGCAGAGTTTAGAGGCAGGGTTGATGTGCCATCTGCGTTCAATTACTGACGAGGATCCTAACTTCAAGACGTCGTTTTGGCCAACATTCGTTGCTGGCGCTCAGACGCGGGATGCATACCAGCAAATTTGGATCAAGGATAGAATGATAAGGCAATTGCGCCTCTTCCCTTGGGGTTTCTTGTACACCGCTATAGAAACACTTCAACTCATATGGGAGCGACGCAACGTTCAACCAGAGCTGAACTGGCTACAGATCTTAAGGAACCCTGAACTTAGCTTTTTGATAGTCTGAACTGTTTTTGGGTACCATAAATAAAGGAAAAAGAGAGGGAACACTTTCCGGATCCGTCCTTCTCTGATGCACCTGACACTGGACTCACGGGCGACCACACAGTAGGTGACACAGGTCTCTACTGACTTGAATCACTTGAACCTTTAGACTGGTTTTCAAATAGTCATCGTAGGATTGATTGAGATCTTAGATGCTATAAGTTTGCTGGCCCAATATGTGCTTATCAGCTGGTTAGGTTCTTGTCTCGGTCTACTCGGCACAAATATAATGCGCACTTCGCTTCCTATCTTAATGAGCTAATTAATAGGGCCAGAACCAGGGCATGGACTAGATATAACGGCTCTGGCATGACATACTGGTTTTAAATTGCGACAATAGTCTAAATTATTACTGTAATTGACTCGGACGGCCATGAGACCCCTCGGTGAGTGAATGGAAGCTGAATCCGAGGCCAAGATCGATAGAATAGCAACATACTTCGCAAACAGATAATCGTTTTTCTGATGGATGAGTCAAATTATACTTGGAGTTTTTCTACGACCAGATATACACACAGAATGAACTAGCCACTTCACAACTATTCTCAGAATAAGGTATGTGGCCAAGTCATCACTTTCCAGTTTCTATCTCTTTTGTCTAACCTGACCTTGCGGGCCATTTCACAAAGTTCCTTGTATTTTAACATTTCGCGAGGCGGCGTCCACAACCGTGTTCTGCTGGTGCCTTGCTCTAATCTAGAAATTACATCGGTTACCTCAAACCTCGTTCATTGGCTGCCCCGTGTAATGCCAGTGCCCTATAATTTCTCACCTTAATGGTTTCATGGATTGCCGAAACAACGTGGGGTACTACTCGGAGGTGCTGAGTTCGAAATTTCTATAACGTAGTAATACCCTTACGACCGGGAGCCGGTTGTTGACATCAAGGCGCAAATTAATGTCGGCCATTTGCCTTAGCTCTCTGTTAGTCTGTATTTTATCTTCCTAATCCGGTCCCTGTCTGTGTGTGTAATTATGTAAACAAACCTAATGTACATCTTTAGGTCCTTGGCCTTCCAAACTATATAATAAAGCTATTTAAAAGCTTAATTAAATAATATATAAATAAGTAAAATATTATAATAACCTTAATAACTAAGGCAAAGTTACTTATATTTTTATAAGTAGTAAAAAAGGGCCTATTTTAATAAAGGCTACTTAAAGGTTTATAAATTAAGTTATTAAATA